>WNWK01028807.1:0-25007 GCA_009830355.1 Cherax destructor | reverse complement strand
ACAAATTTCAAAAGATGCCAATTTCAAAATAGGGTCCAGAATAAATGAGACAGACATTCCTGGCACTCAAATAACATTTTATCTCCAGGCCCCTTTTACATTACTTTTGCTTTCCATTTTGAAATTTTATTCTCACAAAAAATAAAAGATTTACTGTTATGTATACAACTGCATCATTGTAAAAATGGTATATATAATATCAGCGCACTTGTGCAAGAATATTTGACTACCCAGTTGATGTGTATTGGACGCATGGCATGATTTGTTTACTCTTGAACATAGGCAAAAATCAAACATTTTCGCTACTTTGCGCTCAGTTTCAAGGTACTTGTCATCGTGAAACCAGTCAAAATTATCTCTATTTCTGTAACATATCATCCATTCTATCAAATGAGACTAAGAAAACGAGAATATAAGCATAAATACCATACGAAAATAGACTGCAAAGTCGCTGTTTTAAACCAAAAACACAGTTTTTTTTTCCTCATTATGCACTGTGTGGTGCAGGATTTTTTTTATACTGCGCACACTGACCGCACAGACCCATTCTCTCACATCTAGGCCTACCAGCCTGTTTCTGCTTGATTTGAGGGAGCTAGAATTTAGGCTTACTAGTACGACCAAAACCCTGGCGTGTAAGCCGTACTAGTACGACCGAAACACCAAAAGGGCTCACCAGACGAGCCTAACCCATGGCCGGGCTCAGAGAGTAGATACTCTCGAAACTCTTCAAAGGTATATATCAAAGGGTTAATTGTGATGAAACAGGCCTCCTGATAATGGACAATGCTCATTGTCATCCTCCAGACTTGACAGAGCAAATTGTGGACTTTAAGTTCATCAAAGTGAAGTTCTTGCCCCCTAATACCACTCCTCTCCTCCAGCCCATGGACCAGCAGGTCATTTGCAACTTTAAAAAACTCTACACCAAAGCAATGTTTCAAAAGTGCTTTGATGTGACCACAGACATGAATATGACCCTAAAAGACTTTTGGAAAGACCATTTTAGTATCCTGCATTGTGTAAACCTTACAGGTAAGGCTTGGGAGGGAGTGACTACCAGGACTTTGAACTCTGCCTGGAGAAAATTGTGGCCAGACTGTGTCCTAGAGAGGGATTTTGAAGGTTTTGGGGCTGAGCCTCAGAACCCTGAGCCTGTTGTGCAAGAAATTGTGGAACTGGGCAAGTCCATGGGGTTGGATGTTTGTACCGAGGATGTGGAACAGTTTTTGGAGGAGGACAATGAAGAGATAACCACTGAAGATCTGCAAGAGCTTCAACAGCAACAGCAACAATAGACCACAGTTCAGGAAAATGGTCCAGAGGAGGAGGAGGTGGAACAGAGATGGAAGAAGGTGCCTTCTTCAAGGATTAGGGAGATCTGTGCCAAATGGGCTGATGTGCAAGGCTTTATGGATGATTATCACCCTAACCAAGCTGTTGCAGGCCGTGTATGCGACATGTTTAATGACCATGTCTTGTCACATTTTAGGGACATTTTAAAGAACCGCCAGACACAGAGCTCCCTGGACAGATTTTTTGTTAGAGTGTTCCAGTGACTCTCAAGCTGGTCCTAGTGGCATTAAAAGAAAAAGGCCAGTAACCCCAGAAAAGAACTTGCCACCTACAGTGTTAATGGAGGGGGATTCCCCTTCCAAACGCTAGCATACTACTCCATCCTCTCCCCTCCTCCCGTCTTCCACACATCAACAACTCTTCAATAAATGTAAGTGACATGTTACTGTACTATTATTTCTTTATTTCTCATAAAATTGTGTGTAATTGAATGTCTATATGTTGTAAAAAAAATATTTTATTTTAATACTTTTGGATGTCTGGAACGGATTAATTTTATTACCATTATTTCTTATGGGGAAAATAGAATCGGAGTTCGTCCAAATCGGTATTCGACGGGCCCTCTGGAACGGATTAATAACGAGAACCGGGGGTTGACTGTAGTTTTGGAGTGGATAGTGTTTTTATTTAATAAATGTATGGAAGAGGGTAAGGTACCTGGGGATTGGCAGAGAGCATGCATAGTTCCTTCGTATAAAGGCAAAGGGGACAAAAGAGTGTAAAAATTATAGGGGAATAAGTCTGTTGAGTATACCTGGTAAAGTGTATGGTAGAGTTATTATTGAAAGAATTAGGAGTAAGATGGAGAGCAGGATAGCAGATGAACAAGGAGGCTTTAGGAAGGGTAGGGGGTGTGTAGACCAAGTGTTTGTAGTGAAACATATAGGTGAACAATATTTAGAAAAGGGTAAAGAGGGGTTTGTGGCATTTATGGATTTGGAAAAGGCATATGATAAGGTGGATAGAGGGGCAATGTGGCAGATGCTGCAAATGTATGGAATAGGAGGTAGGTTATTGAAAGCGGTGAAAAGTTTTTACGAGGATAGTGAGGCACAGGTTAGAGTATGTAGGCGAGAGGGAGATTATTTCCCAGTAAAAGTAGGCTTTAGACAGGGATGTGTGATGTCACCGTGGTTGTTTAATATATTTATAGATGGAGTTGTAAGAGAAGTGAATGCTCAGGTGTTGGCAAGAGGTGTGGGGTTAAAAGATAAAGAATCTAACACAAAGTGGGAGTTGTCACAGTTGCTCTTTGCTGATGACACTGTGCTTTTGGGGATTCTGAAGAGAAGTTGCAGAGGTTGGTGGATGAGTTTGGTAGGGTATGTAAAAGAAGGAAATTAAAAGTGAATATAGGAAAGAGTAAGGTGATGAGGATAACAAAAAATTTGATAATGGAAGATTGGATATCAGATTGGAGGGAGAGAGTATGGAGGAGGTGAATGTGTTCAGATATTTGGGAGTGGATGTGTCAGCAGATGGGTATATGAAGGATGAGGTGAATCATAGAATTAATGAGGGGAAAAAGGTGAGTGGTGCACTGAGGAGCTTGTGGAGACAGAACTTTATCCATGAAAGCAAAGAGGGGAATGTATGAGAGTATAGTTATACCAACACTCTTGTATGGGTGTGAGACATGGGTTGTGAATGTTGCAACAAGAAGGCTTGAGGCAGTGGAGATGTCGTGTCTGAGGGCAATGTGTGGTGTGAATATAATGCAGAGAATCCGTAGTTTGGAGATTAGGAGGAGGTGTGGGATTACCAAAACTATTATCCAGAGAGCTGAGGAGGGGTTGTTGAGATGGTTTGGACATATAGAAAGGATGAAGCAAAATAGAATGACTTCGAGAGTGTATAAATCTGTAGTGGAGGGAAGGCGGGGTAGGGGTCGGCCTAGAAAAGGTTGGAGGGAGGGGGTAAAGGAGGTTTTGTGTGCAAGGGGCTTGGACTTCCAGCAAGCGTGCGTGAGCGTGTTAGATAGGAGCGAATGGAGACAAATGGTTTTTAGGACTTGACGTGGTGTTGGAGTGTAGGCAAGGTAACATTTATGAAGGGTTTCAGGGAAACCGGCAGGCCGGACTTGATTCCTGGAGATGGGAAGTACAGTGCCGGCACTCTGAAGGAGGGGTGTTAATGTTGCAGTTTGTAGCTGTAGTGTAAGCACGCCTCTGGCAAGACAGTGATGGAGTGAATGATGATGAAAGTTTTTCTTTGTCGGGCCACCCTGCCTTGGTGGGAAACGGCCGATGTGTTAATAAAATAAATACACTGGACATTAAAATTGTTTACCCTTTCCAATTATGTTTCGTGCCAAAGAGTATGGCTTCGGTTTTCCTGAGGTGTAATGATAATTTATTGTCTACTAACCATTTGCTACAGGACTCTAGTTCTAGTGATAGTCTTGTGGGTCTTTACCTGATACTAACAGAGCACAATCATCTGCATACAATAGGAACTTCCATTTGACACTGATAGGCACATATGGCATTAACATAACACAGAAATAGTAAAGGACCCAGAATACTACCTTGGGGAACCCAACATTATTGGCAGGGGGTTTTATATATACAGTCTCTTAGGCGAGTGTAAATATACAGAAATAGAGATATTGCCCAAACCTGGACGATGAAAGGCAAGGGAACACAGAGTCCCTTTGTAAATAGAAACAGAAACTAGTAGTTTCCAAACAGACCAGGTGGACCTCCTCACCAAGCACCAGCAGAGTGGGACGCCCATACGCTCACTTGAGTCCAGTAGTTGGCTTCCCACCAAAACTGATAATGAATTATCCACAGAACGGAAAAATGGAATTATTATTATTATTATAAGTAAGTAAGTTAATTCAGGTATACACAAATACAGTTACATAGATTATCATACACAGCAGCATATGTGTAGACAACCTAGGATAACCCAAAAAAGTCAGACAAAGTGACTTATTTCCATTGGGGGTCCCTTTAATTTCTTATTATTATACTATGAAGGAGATAATATCTTATTATTATACTATAAAGGATATATACTAGGAATAAAGTAAAAAGAGTTATTTACATATAGTACAGTGGACCCCTGAGTTTCAATCACCTCAAAACTCGAACAATTATGTAAGTGTATTATTGTAAGTGCTTTTGTAAGTGTATTTTTGGGGGTCTGAAATGGACTAACCTACTTTACATTATTCCTTAAGGGAACAAATTCGTTCGGTAATGGCACTTGAACAGCCTTCTGAAATGAATTATGGCCGAAACTCGGGGGTCCACTGTACATTTTTGTTAGCTAAAAAAATAAAAAATCATTCTCCTCCCTTTCTGTCGCTACATTCTTTAGGTACCTTTTGGCTCTCTTCTTGAAACTGGCTCATGCTATGACTGGCTTTGACATGTGCAGGCAATCTGTTCCATTCCTTTATTGCTGTACAATAAAAGGTGTTTGAAGCCTGGCATTGACTGTGGGTACTACAAAGTTATGCTCTTTCTCCCTAGTACAGTGGTACCTCGAGTTACGATATTTTTTCGTTTGAGAATTCTGTTCAAGTGCCATTACCAAACGAATTTATCCCCATAAGGAATAATGTAAAATAGACTAGTCCTTTTACACCCCCAAAAATATACTTACAAAAGCATTTAAAAAAATGAACTTACATAAAAGGGCGATTTTGGGGACCATCGTAACTCGAGGTACCACTGTACTATGATTGCTTTGGTTCCCAGCCTTGACAAAATTGGCAGCAAGATATTCTGGACACTGTGAGCAATTTTATAAACCTGATTTAACTTCAGTTATTTTACTCTGTCTTAAACATTCAAGATATCCAACTGTTTTAATTTATCCTGGCCTACATGTTCTCTTGGACCCAGGTCCAGGATGTAATTTATCCTGGCCTACATGTTCTCTTGGACCCAGGTCCAGGATGAATCTTACCATTTTGTTCTGGGTGATTTGCAGTTTATCTTTCATTTTTTTTGTCAAGGCAGGGTACCACGAAGAGCAAGCGTAGCCCATATGACATTGTATAAGGGCTAGACAGAGGGTCCTGTGAGCCTCAGTAGGTAGACACCGTGCTAGTCTGTAGAGGAACTTCAGTCTGGCATTTGCTTTCTTTACTACACTGTTCCCTATGTTTTCCTGACATGCATGGGTCAAAGGGGATTCCCAGATACAGTGGAACCTCAGTGTATGACCAGTTCCCTACTCGAACAAAGCTCAGCACTCAGCCAAACAAATACGACCTGCTAGAACTTTGCTGTAAACTACAGTGGACCCCCAAAAATCGGCCGGTCTGATTATCGGCCAGCTCGAAAAACGATCGCTTTTTTCGGCCCAATTTTTCCCCGATTATCGGCAATTCCTGATTATCGACCCGCGTACGAGACCTGTCCGCCTCCCCGCGCAGGCGTCGTGAGCCAGTCTAGCGCTGTTTACCATTGAGTGAACATTACCCAGCGCGCTCATTCAAACATTTCACAATAAATTTATTGTGTTTATTGGTGGTTAAGTGATTGTCACTGTGAAATAAGTCACCATGGATCCAAAGAAGCTTCCTAGTGGCACCCCTGTGGTAAAGGAAGTGAGGAACACCATCAAACTGAAATAGGAGATACAGTGGACCCCCGCCTAACGAGCACCCCGGAAATCGTACAATTATGTAAGTATAATATTGTAAGTGCTTGTGGAAGTGTATTTTTGGGGGTCTGAAATAGACTAACCTACATGACATTATTTCTTAAGGAAGTAAATTCGTTCGGTAATGGCACTTGAGCAG
This sequence comes from Cherax destructor, assembly GCA_009830355.1. Classification (NCBI taxonomy): domain Eukaryota; kingdom Metazoa; phylum Arthropoda; class Malacostraca; order Decapoda; family Parastacidae; genus Cherax; species Cherax destructor. Next base: position 18,889 of record WNWK01028807.1, on the reverse strand, counting down.
GCTTCTGGAATGAATTTTGCTCGTTAGGCGGGGGTCCACTGTAGTAGAAAAATATGAGTGGCGTACGTGTGGGGGAGCTTGCCAGGACGTACAACAAAAACAAATCTACTATCACCTCTATCCTGGCAAAGAGAAAAGAACTCAAGGAAGCTGATGTTGCAAAAGGTGTTAACATGTTTGCCAAAAATAGATCAAAACCAGTGGATGAGGTTGAGAAGTTGTTGGTGGTGAGAATCAACGAAAAACAGATAGCGGGTGATAGTGTTTCCATGGCGATAATTTGTGAAAAGGCAAGGGAGTTGCACGCAGATCTTGTCAAGAAAATGCCTGGAACCAGTGCTGATGTGAGTGATTTTAAGGCCAGAAAAGGCTGGTTTGACAGATTTAGGAAACGTAGTGGCATACACTACTTCCCAAGAAGGGAAGTAACCCCAGATAGGGCTTCGATACCTGAAGTCCTAATGGAGGGGGATTCCCCTTCCAAACACTAAGCCCTCCCTCACTCCTCCCTATCTTCCAGATTCCAGCAAGTCTCTTCAATAAAAGTAAGTACAGTGGACCCCCGCCTAATGAGCAAAATTCATTTCAGAAGCCTGCTCAAGTGCCATTACCGAACGAATTTACTTCCTTAAGAAATAATGTCATGTAGGTTAGTCTATTTCAGACCCCCAAAAATACACTTCCACAAGCGCTTACAATATTATACTTACATAATTGTACGATTTCCGGGGTGCTCGTTGGCGGGGGTCCACTGTAAATGTTATTTTAAATGTAAATTTATTATTTGTTGTTATTATGTGTTTTGTGTATGTAAAACTATAGTTAATCTTTAAAAAAAAAATGTATTTTTTGTGAATATTTTTGGGTGTCTGGAACAGATTAATTATATTTACATTATTTCTTATGGGAAATAATTGTTCAGATATCGGCCAGTTCGATTTTAGGCCTAGCTCCTGGAACGGATCACGGCCAATTTTCGGGGGTCCACTGTATTTCGTGTTTCTTCGTATTTTTGGCGTTTTTTGTATTACAGTGGTACCTCGGTTTACGATATTTTTTCGTTCCAGAATGCTGTTCAAGTGCCATTACCAAACGAATTTATCCCCATAAGGAATAATGTAAAATAGACTAGTCCTTTTAGACCCCCAAAAATACACTTACAAAAGCATTTAAAAAAATAAACTTACATAAAAGGGCGAGTTTGGAGACCATCGTAAACCGGGGTACCACTGTATTTGTATAAATAAGTCACCATGGGGCCTACGATGATTAGTAATAACAGCCAACCAAACAGAAAATTGGTTGGAAAGTACTTGTTCGATACTCAAACGGAGCAGCACTTGAACAGCCTTCTGGAATGAATTAAGGTCGTATACCGAGGTTCCACTGTATTTTACTGAGGAAACTGAAGTGATGGGTTCTCCATTACATCGGACATTAAAATTATTTACCCTTCTCAGTTTATGTTTCGTGCCAAAGAGTATGGCTTCCGTTTTCTCAAAATGTAACGATAGTGTGTTGTCTACTAACCATTTGCTGCAGGACTCCAGTTCTAGTGTTATTACATTAGCTATAGTATCTTGTGAGTCTTTACCTGACACTAACAGAGCACTGTCATCCGCATACAGTAGGAGTTTGCACTTGACACTGATGGGCAGGTCGTTTACATAGCATAGAAATAATAAGGGACCCAGAATACTACCTTGGGGAACTCCACATGCTGTTGGCAGGGGTTCTGATTCTGTTTTGTTGATTTTGACAATTTGTTTCCTATTGCTAAGATAGGACCAGTCTATGGAACCTATGCTGATAGCTTGAAGTTTCTTACATAATATATTGTGGTTGACAGTATCGAAGGCCTTTTGCAAGTCAAAGGTTACCATTCCTATGAGGTTCCCTATAGACATTTCAGTTCTCATGTAATCCATCAGATTAATTAGGGAGGTGTCGGTTGAGTAAGATGTACTAAAGCCATTAAGATGCTTAACTACTTGACAGTACACCGCCCTCTCTAGAATTTTGGATATTACACTGAGTATACTAACAGGCCTATAGTTACTGACATCAGACCTACTATTTTTCTTGAAGATACGAGTAACTCTGGCCTTCTTGAACCCCTCTGGTACGGTATTAGTGGTTATGGACAAATTTATTATGTGAGCAATGGGGATTGGCAATTCAGAGGCACCATCTTTTAGGAACTTAGACGGGATGTTATCTGGGTCGGTGCTCTTAGTTGGGTTTAACCTGCTTAGTTCTTTTTGCACGAAGTCATGAGATACACTTACTAGTTGACAACTGTTTGGGGTTACCCTTTTATCTGTATAGTATGTTTTAAACTTATCAGAGTTTGTGTTAAAGGAATTTGATGCAGCTGGTAGTTTACTTACTAGTGTTCATGTGACAGTTGTGTAGTATGAATTAAAACCCGTAGGATTATGCAGCGCATGTGTGGGGGATGTGGAAGGTATTCAGGCTTAATTCAGGAAACCGGAGCACAGGTCTAATTCCCTAGATCAAGAGCCCCTCACCAACATCAAGGAACCTTCCGTGAGGGGACAGAAAAATGGAGCCGGCTGAAATTGAGCGGATGGCAAGTGCCCCTCTTGTAACATGCCCAGCGGGCAAAGTAAGATGGTAACAAGTGTCCCAGAGAGAACGGAGAAAATTTGTCACTGATACTCAGGCGAGAGGGAGATATCCGCACCCGACGAAAGCTAGCGCAGAAGCGCTCAAAGTATGTACATACACATACAATGTCTCCATGTTGAGGTTTTATAGAGCCACTGACAGCTAACGCCGTATTGAGCCCTATCTTCTGGTGTCCGATGAATAAGTAAGTAAGTTTATTCAGGTTAACACAAATACAGTGGCATATATTATCACACATAGCAACGTATGTGTAAAGAACCCTCGTCCGAACTGGAAGCAAGGTTTATAGACCATAACACTTAGACACAGATCACTTTTTGATGTACTCCGTGTCCATATCACACTGTGCAAAAACTCTATGCACATAAAGGGCCCCCGCCTTCGAATGACGGACTCTCCGTACTGCCCGTGGTGTCCCTCACAGCCTGAGACTGTGGAACATTTCCTCCTGTGGTGCCCACGCTATCACTCTGCACGGACTGTTCTCCGAGCGGCCTTGCACATGTTTGGGGTGCAATCTTTAACCCTACCTCTCCTTCTTAATGGGGAGGGGTTTGATCCTCCAGACCGTCAGGAAATATTGGCCTGTACCTGCACATTCTTGCTGGCTTCAGGGCACATTAAGGATCATATAATACGCAGTTATTATTCTAACATCCTTCCAATTTGGCTGAGGTTCCTTCTCCGAGCGTTGGACGGCAGGGCTCGATACGGCGTATGCTGTCAGTGGCCCTATAAAACCCCAACGAAGAAGAAGAAGAAGATAAAGGGCCCCAAAATTTGGAATTCATTACCAGTAAATACTAAAGTAACCCGGTCTGAACATCAATTTTGAAAACATTAGCTACGTCAAAACTTACAGATATCTTGGTGTAGATGTACCCTTTAACAAATCCACTATACCACAACTAAATAAAACATGCAAAGATAGGCTAAATGCTCTTAAAGCTGTTGCTGGCTACAACTCCTACTATGGTGCTAATGTGAGAATCGTGAGAATGATGTACATAGCCTATGTTAGGTCCTTAATTGATTATGCTGCTCCCATGTTGATATTAGCTAGAGAAAGTTCTCTCCGACCATTGGAGTTGATGCAAAATGCTCTCAGAATTATTCTAGCTTCGCCTTGAAGCCAAACATGATGTCTTAAGCTGTATTGATAATTTAGCTAAACAGCACACTCTCTCACAAATTATTTACGTTGATGGTTCTGTTCACCAATCCACTGGTGCAGCTGGTAGTGCTGCTGTTGTCATACAGAGTGATGGCTCTCCTAAAGAAATTGGAGCACGCATCAATAACTGGGCCTCTACCCTTCAGACAGAACTGTTTGCCATACTCCTGGCACTCAAATGCGTCCATGTATCTAAGGTTGACTCTCTAATTGTAACTGATTCTCTGTCATCCATAAATGCTCTCAACTCATCAAGTATAACTTGTAGCATGCTTGTGTCAGAAGCCAGGCACAGGTATGGTAGGATTGTGGATAGTAGAGTCAGAGTGCACATGCTGTGGATTCCATCTCACATTGGTCTTCAGATGCATGATAGAACTGATAAATTGGCTAAGTTTTATGCTTTCAAAAAAAGGGTAGATTACAATCTTGGCTTGTCAGTTAGCAGTTTGAGAACAATAATACGAAAAGAACTTCAACTGAATTTTATTGACTTAAGACTCAGGGAGATTGACACCAGTCAGTCCATCTATCATCATTCTATCATGCAGGAGGAGCCACATGTCTATGGTGCATCCAACAAAATAAGCAGACTCTTGGATGTCACTACCGCCCGCCTCCGGCTAGGTTACAAGTATCTTTGGCAGGTTAAATCACCACCAACAGATGTAGACCAAACAAAATGTAAACTTTGCCAGTTGGATTATTGTCACACCCTGCGTCATTATGTACTGGAGTGCGATAAAATTAATGAATTCAGAGACAACTCACTCAGAAATGTTCAAGATATGTCAAAGTATTTTATCCACAGTGGTATATTACAGACATTCTGGAAAAATACCCTGACTTTGCTCCTTGTAAATAAAGCATTGCCACGTGTGTGTACTCGCCTAATTGTGGTTGCAGGGGTCGAGACTCAGCTCCTGGCCCCGCCTGTGTGTGTGTGTGTGGGTATGTATGTATGTGTATTAATTACCATTTTGTCCTATGCACATGTCGATTGAAAACTGGGCCTGTTGTATGTGCGTGTGTGCGTGTGTATGTATATATGTGTGTGTATGTGTATGTGTGTGTGTATATGTATGTGTATATGTATGTGTATATGTATATGTGTGTGTATGTGTGACCCAACAATTAAAATTTGCACCAATAACTCATTACAGTTGTGGCCGGGTGTAGACTAATAGATTGTTCATTGCTTTATAATTTGTTCATGATTGCAACCATGTATAGACGTAAGTAAATTTACTTACTTACATGATTCATTACCTTGTAACTAGTGAATTCATTACCTTTGTACCTTGTTCAGCTATCAAAACTTTGGGGCCCAGTCTCTGGACCCTTTATATACCTCTGTAATCTGCAAATACCTTTGTAACTTGTCATGATTGTGACAAGATCCATCTGAGTTCATTACCTTTGTAACTTGCTCAGCTATCAAACTTTGAGGTCCAGTCCCTGGACCCATTATGTACCTCTGTAATCTTTTAACTACCGCCCACAGGATGGGTATGGGGTGCATAATAAAGATATCAAACAACTGATGATGTGTATGCAAGGAACTTTGGGAAAGGTGACCCTTGGGTAGAAGGAAAAATTGTGGAGGTATTAGGGGTTAGGAATTACAAAGTGTTAATTAGAGGGTTTGGTAACATGATATGGAAAAGGCATATAGATCAGCTCATGCCAAGGTTTAGGAGTGGAGAGCAAGCACTGATTCCAACAGTACCAGAAGCAGTAAGGAGTGGTTTAGAGGAACTGCCCACAACAGATAATAATGGTAATAAACTTAAAGAGCAGGTTAGCATGCAGGAAGAACCTCCTGGGAGTTTGATAAGGGAACCAGCCGTGTGAGAGAAGAGGAGGCACCTCAGGACAGTGCAAACCCTCCAATTCTCCGGCGTTCCAGCAGAGTTGTCAAACCTCCAGATAGGTTGGATTTATAACTTGGATGATATAATGTAATTTAGAAAAAGAGGAATGTAAGGGGTTGGGAGCAGTAGGAGGATTAAATACTATGTTTGTTTGGTTCAGTCATTTATAATTGTTTTGTTATTGTCGTTGTTGTTATGGAGCGGCCATAGAGAGTACATTGTTAAAGTTACTCTATCTTTGATTAACCTACAACCACTACAATATCTGAATTTCTTAACAGCATACACCAAAGCTAGACCTTCTTTATCAAGTTGAGAATAATTCTGTTCTGCTGGAGAAAGTTTCTTACTAGCAAAATACACAGGTTTTTCCTGGCCATTTACTACCTGGATTAACACACATCCAACACCCACAGAAGAAGCATCAACCTCAATTATTAATGGATGCTCTCCTGTAAAATTAGTCAACAAAGCTGAACACTCTAATTGTTTTTTAATCCTTTGAACAGCTTCCTCTTCCACTGAAGACCACTCAAATGTAGCCCCCTTTTTAAACAAATACAGTGGTGCCAAAATTAAAGTAAAGTTCTTAATAAATTTACAATAATAAGTCACCATCCCCACAAAGGACTGAACCTCTCCTACGGACGTAGGTGAAGGTAAATTTACAAGAGCCTCCACCTTCTGAGAAGAAGGTTTAATACCTTCCCCTGAAATTTCATACCCCAGATATTCAATAGATCTGGCTTTCAACACTGATTTATCCTTATTCAGTACTACATTATGCTCTTGTAAAATACTCAACACCTGCCTGAGTCTGACATCATGCTCAACTTCTGTGGCACCACATATTATGATATCATCTAAATAGGATGCAACCCCATCCAGGTTAACAAACAATTGGGAAATAAATTTCTGGAAAATACCAGGAGATGAGGAAATTCCAAACGGTAATCTCTTATATATAAAAAGTCCCCTGTTGGTATTAATTACTAAAAGATGTTGGCTCCTCTCATCTACAGGTATCTGTAAATAAGCATCCTTTAAATATAATTTTGTAAATATTTTACCTTTACCCACTACAGACAATTCCTCAATCCTGGGTAAAGGATATCTTTCACAATGAATTTGTTGATTTACATATTTAAAATCCCCACATATTCTCATGGACTTAGAGTCAGCCTTTAATACTGGTACAATTGGTACAGACCATTCACTATGCAAAATAGGCTCAATAATGCCTTTCTGCACTAATTTTTCTAATTCTTTCTCAATCATCTCTTTGTGAAAAAATGGTACTGGCCTTGCTTTCACAAACTTAGGAACAGCATCACTTTTCACATGAATTTTGCCCACGATGCTGGAGATAGGTTTACTAGAATCTACTCTAAAATTATCTAACATTTCTTCAGCACTGTCTAGTTTGTTAATTTTGGTAGATTCATCCAATCCAGCAAGGTAAATCCCTACCTTTTTCATGAAGTCTTTCCCACACAAGTTACTATTATTGGATTTCACTACATAAAACACTTGTGACACCTCTAATTTATTATATCTTACTGGCAAAACCACCTGTCCCAGAAGGGTTATTTTCCAATTATCATATGCATTTACCCTCCTAGAACATGGCTCAATGTGCCCTTTTACTGCCTCTACCCAGTCTTTGGATAAAGTCGAGATGGACGTCCCACTGTCAATCTCAAAAGATACCTTTTTATTGTTAATGATAAACCAAAATTTCTCTTCCTTCATGGAAAACACTCTATTCTCTAAGGCATATAAGCTCATCACTTCCTCATCCGCTGAAATATCACCGCCATCCAGCACCTTAATTGACTTTGTTCTAGGATATCTCGGTGACTGCTGTGTCCTTGCTGTCCTGTGTTTGTCAATACTCGAATTTGATACAGCCTTAGGAGACACTTTTGAAGATGTCTCTCTTCACACTCTTCTCAAGTGGCCTTTCTTATGACACTTATTACAGAAAAAGTCTTTAAACCTACAAGTACTACTACTGTGCTGGAACCCACAATGTTTACATTTCACAGCATTAATCACTTGTACCGCAGGAGCAGAATTCTGATCTGTAACAAATGCCTATTCCAAGTTCAAAAGTTTGTCAAATAGTTTTGCAGACTGCACACTTTGCAAATACAAATTTTCTGCAACTAGGTGAGGAAAATACACTTTATCCACCACCGCCATAAACAACTGGTCCCTCACTCTGGGGTCAAATTGTCCCCCAAAGGTACAGTTCACAGCCAACGCTTTTAAATTTATAATTCATGCAAGGACTCACCCTGTCGTTTCTTCCTCTGCTGAAAAGCCAACAAACTGCGGTGGTAGGCTCGTTTCACTGCATAATAACTTTTCAGTGCCACGACCAAGTCGTCGTAACGCTTCGTGTGGTAAATCTGGTGCACACACATTACCTAAAACACTAAGTTTCTGATCCCAGTGACACTAGCAAGAAATTCCTCTTGTTATCTTGCTCTTTAATTCCTAAGTGAGCGAAATTGGCTTCCAACAAGCTTAGCCAAAGCTCCATAGAAATCTTACGTGGGTCGAAAGGCTCCAACCTTCCTTGTGATGTCGCCATGCCGTCACTTGTTGCTGCTGTAGATATTTAATAATTCCCGCTCTGCTGCAACGTTCTCGGCTGCCAATATCCCTACTACTTCAGGCCACATTGGCCCACTATCCTTGGCTCTGATGATCCCATCCTCGTCGCCACTGTAGTGGTTGTAGGTTAATAAAAGATAGAGTAACAATAACAATGTACTCTCTATGGCCGCTCCATAACAACAACGACAATAACAAACAATTATAAATGACTGAACCAAACAAACATAGTATTTAATCCTCCTACTGCTCCCAACCCCTTACACTCAGTTTTTAGCGAGCCGTTAACCAGACTGAAAATCGAAGACCTAAATTATTTTTTTATGAGAGTGCCACAGAACTTGACAGACGCATGGATCCCAACCTATGTCTTGAACAAATTAACTCTGTGGTACTTGAGGTTTGCTCAAGGCAAATTCCCTTAAGGAAAAGGAGGAGAAGATGCAAACTAGAAAGAGAGAGGCGCTCCCTATACAGGCGAAGGCACAGAATAACGGAGCGGCTACAGGAGGCCAATATCTCTGAAATACGTAGGGAGACACTAGTCAGAGAAATAGCAAACATCGAATTAAAACTAAAGGAATCTTATAGGAATCAAGAGACACGGGAAGAACTAAGAGCCATAAATGAAATTGAAAGAAACCCTAAGTATTTCTTTTCCTATGCAAAATCAAAGTCGAGAACAACAACCAGTATTGGGCCCCTACTTAAACCGGATGGGTCCTACACAGATGACAGCAAGGAAATGACTCAGTCTTTAGCGAGCCACTAACCAGACTGAAAATCGAAAACCTAAATGATTTTTTCATGAGAGTGCCACAGAACTTGACAGACGCATGCCTTTCTGACATCATCACTACGCCAAATGACTTTGAAAAGGCAATAAATGACATGCCCATGCACTCCGCTCCAGGCCCAGACTCATGGAACTCCGTGTTCATCAAGAACTGCAAGAAGCCCCTATCACATGCTTTTAACATCCTATGGAGAGGGAGCATGGACACTGGGATCGTCCCGCAGCTACTAAAAACAACAGACATAGCCCCGCTCCACAAAGGGGCAGTAAAGCAATAGCAAAGAACTACAGACCAATTGCGCTAACGTCCCATATCATAAAAATCTTTGAAAGGGTTCTAAGAAGCAAGATCGCCACCCATCTTGATACCCATCAATTGCACAACCCAGGACAGCATGGGTTTAGAGCAGGCCGCTCCTGTCTGTCCCAACTACTGGACCACTACGACAAGGTCCTGGATGCTCTAGAAGATAAACAGAATGCAGATGTTATATACACAGATTTTGCAAAAGCCTTTGACAAGTGTGACCATGGTGTAATAGCACACAAAATGCGTGATAAAGGAATAACAGGAAAAGTTGGTAGATGGATTTATAATTTCCTAACACATAGAACACAAAGAGTAGTAGTCAACAGAGTAAAGTCTGAGGCAGCTACTGTGAAAAGCTCTGTTCCACAAGGCACAGTACTTGCTCCCATCCTATTCCTCATCCTCATATCAGACATTGACAGGGATATAAGCCACAGTGCTGTGTCTTCCTTTGCAGATGACACCCGAATCTGTATGACAGTGTCCACCGTTGAAGACACTGCAAGACTCCAAGCAGACATAAACCAAATCTTTAAATGGGCTGCAGAAAACAATATGAAGTTCAATGATGAGAAATTTCAATTACTCAGATACGGAAAACGTGAAGAAATTAAAATCTCATCGGAGTACAAAACTAATTCCAACCACACAATAGAGCGAAAACTAATGTCAAAGACCTGGGAGTGTTCATGTCAGAGGATCTCACCTTCAAGGACCATAACAATGTAGCAATTGCATCTGCTCGAAAAATGACAGGATGGATAATGAGAACCTTCAAAACCAGGGATGCCAAGCCCATGTTGACACTTTACAGATCGCTTGTTCTATCTAGGCTGGAATATTGCTGCACACTAACTGCACCTTTCAAGGCGGGTGAAATTGCTGACCTTGAAAATGTGCAGAGAACCTTCACGGCACGCATAAGTGCGATAAACCACCTCAACTACTGGGAACGCTTGAAGTTCCTAAACCTGTACTCTCTAGAACGCAGGCGGAGAGATACATTATTATATACACATGGAAAATTCTCGAGGGCTTAGTACCAAACTTGCACACAAAAATCACTCCCTACGAAAGCAAAAGACTCGGCAGGCGATGTAACATTCCCCCAATGAAGAGCAGGGGTGCCACTAGCACGTTGAGGGACAACACAATAAGTGTGAGGGGCCCAAGATTGTTCAACTGCCTCCCAGCATACATCAGGGGGATTACCAACAAGCCCCTGGCTGTCTTCAAGCAGGCACTGGACAGGCACCTCAAGTCGGTACCTGATCAGCCGGGCTGTGGTTCGTACGTTGGACTGCGTGCGGCCAGCAGTAACAGCCTGGTTGATCAGGCTCTGGTCCAACAAGAGGCCTGGTCACGGACCGGGCCGCGGGGGCGTTGACCCCTGGAATTCTCTCCAGGTAGACTCCAGGTAGACGCATGCCTATCTGACATCACCCTGACGCCAAATGACTTCGAAAAGGCAATAAATGACATGCCCATGCACTCTGCTCCAGGCCCAGACTCATGGAACTCCGTGTTCATCAAGAACTGCAAGAAGCCCCTATCACGTTCTTTTAACATCCTATGGAGAGGGAGCATGAACACTGGGGTCGTCCCGCAGTTACTAAAAACAACAGACATAGCCCCACTCCACAAAGGGGGCAGTAAAGCAATAGCAAAGAACTACAGACAAATAGCGCTAACGTCCCATATCATAATTTTTTTTGAAAGGGTTCTAAGAAGCAAGATCGCCACTCATCTTGATACCCATCAATTGCACAACCCAGGGCAGCATGGGTTTAGAGGAGGTCGCTATAATAGCACACAAAATGCGTGATAAAGGAATAACAGGAAAAGTTGGTAGATGAATCTATAATTTCCTAACAAGTAGAACACAAAGAGTAGTAGTCAACAGAGTAAAGTCTGAGGCAGCTACTGTGAAAAGCTCTGTTCCACAAGGCACAGTACTCGCTCCCATTTTGTTCCTCATCCTCATATCGGACATAGACAAGGATATAAGCCACAGTGCCGTGTCTTCCTTTGCAGATGACACCCGACTCTGTATGACAGTGTCCACCGTTTAAGACACTGCAAGACTCCAAGCAGACATAAACCAAATCTTTAAATGGGCTGCAGAAAACAATATGAAGTTCAATGATGAAAAATTTCAATTACTATTTTTAGAACGAAATGTAGGAATAGGGAGATTTATGGGGGGAGTTGGGAGAGTTATTTTCCGTCAGCGTATAGAGTTTTGACAGTGGAGGGGTTGTTGAGGTTATTTTAGTGTGGGTGGGGTGTATGGGATGTGTTGGTAGGTGTAGGGAGAGGGGTATAGCTGTAGTTCTTAGGGGGGGAGGGTTTTGGTTTCCTTCTGTTTTGGCTGTGTTCCTGTGGACATGCATGTGTGTTGTTTGGTGTTATGCAAGGAATCCTGGTATGTTTTTATAAGGTTCTGTTTTAAGCCTTATGTGTAGAGATCTTGGTACGGTGTTTGAGGTAGTATAGGCCTCGGTTTGGTTTTGTTTACTTTACCCTGTATGGTGAAGTGTTATGAGATGTTTGGTTTGTTGTTTTGTCAAGTGTGAAAGGATGGAATGTGTGGGAAGTGGAAGTTTTATGGTTGGGTTAATATTTTGTAGCAATTAGTGTGAATGGTTTGTTGTGAGTTGTTTTGAAGCCTTTATGTTTAGGGTTTAATGTACGGCTTTTATGTTGTGTATGACTGCTAGTGATCAGTTGATCCTTTATTTTTGTGAGAGCCTATAATGTTTTTTTGGCTCGGGTTGGGTGTGGGGTATGTTGACACATTTTGTTGTTGGTTAAAGCCAATTTTCTTTTTGGGTGTAATAACCAGGTGTGGTGGATGTGTTGTACTTTTTAGGTTTTATTGAGCAGATTTCATCTATTTTTGTGGGTGTTGGAGTTAAATTGTTTAGTTGTAAGTTGATAATGAGAATGTATAGCACTGTCATAAATAAATACACCTTTTGGTGTCTGATGCTCGATTTGATGTTTGCTATTGTCTAATGTTTGGATAATATTTTGTTTTTGGTTTATGATGTTCTTTAAAATTGTTAAAGTAAAGTTACGTTTTGAATGAGTTCATATTTTACTATGTAAATTTGTTTGGTTTTGTTATATTCGGTTCAGGGTATGTTATAATGTATGTAAGTTTATGTTTAATAAAAAAAAAAAAAAAAATGCACAACCCAGGGCAGCATGGGTTTAGAGGAGGTCGCTCCTGTCTGTCCCAACTACTGGACCACTACGACAAGGTCCTGGATGCTCTAGAAGACAAACAGAATGCAGATGTTATATACACAGACTTTGTAAAAGCCTTTGATAAGTGTGACCATGGTGTAATAGCACACAAAATGCGTGATAAAGGAATAACAGGAAAAGTTGGTAGATGAATCTATAATTTTCTAACAAGTAGAACACAAAGAGTAGTAGTCAACAGAGTAAAGTCTGAGGCCGCTACTGTCAAAAGCTCTGTTCCACAAGGCACAGTACTCGCTCCCATCCTGTTCCTCATCCTCATATCGGACATAGACAAGGATATAAGCCACAGTGCCGTGTCTTCCTTTGCAGATGACACCCGACTCTGTATGACAGTGTCCACCGTTGACGACACTGCAAGACTCCAAGCAGACATAAACCAAATCTTTAAATGGGCTGCAGAAAACAATATGAAGTTCAATGATGAGAAATTTCAATTACTCAGATATGGAAAACGTGAGGAAATTAAAATCTCATCAGAGTACAAAACTAATTCCAACCACACAATAGAGCGAAAAACTAATGTCAAAGACCTGGGAGTGATTAGTAAGTAAGTAAGTAAGTTTATTCAGGTATACACAAATACATTTACATACATTATCATACATAGCAGCATATGTGTAGAGAACCTAGGATAACACAAAAGAGTCAGACAGAGTGACTTATTTCCACCTTCAAGGACCATAACACCGTAGCAATCACATCTGCTAGAAAAATGACAGGATGTATAATGAGAACCTTCAAAACCAGGGATGCCAAGCCCATGGTGACACTTTACAGATCGCTTGTTCTATCTAGACTGGAATATTGCTGCACACTAACTGCACCTTTCAAGTCGGGTGAAATTGCTGACCTTGAAAATGTGCAGAGAACCTTCACGGCACGCATAAGTGCGATAAGCCACCTCAATTACTGGGAACGCTTGAAATTCCTAAACCTGTACTCTCTAGAACGCAGACGGGAGAGATACATTATGATATACACGAGGAAAATTCTCGAGGGATTAGTACCAAACTTGCACACGAGAATCACTCCCTACGAAAGCAAAAGACTTGGCAGGCGATGTAACATCCCCCTTATGAAAAGCAGGGGTGCCACTAGCACGTTGAGGGACAACACAATAAGTGTCAGGGGCCCAAGATTGTTCAACTGCCTCCCAGCGTACATCAGGGGGATTACCAACAAACCCCTGGCTGTCTTCAAGCAGGCACTGGACAGGCACATAAATTCGGTACCTGACCAGCCAGGCTGTGGTTCTCTGTCATCCATAAATGCTCTCAACTCATCAAGTATAACTTGTAGCATGCTTGTGTCAGAAGCCAGACACAGGTATGGTAGGATTGTGGATAGTAGAGCCAGAGTGCACATGCTGTGGATTCTGTGGAAAATATTGGTATTTTCCGAAAGTTGTAATTGATAAACTTTCCAATATGAACAGATATCCTTAATGTACCGCTGGTACATGGGGGTATGTAATAGAGAACCATCATACCAGCGGGGAGGAAGCGGGAAGAGGCTGGGCAGAGAGGGGAAAGAGTGTGAACAGGGAGCCCACCCACCCGATTTCAGGTGATGATGGCGAGTCAAATTTGGAGATTCCGGCCACCTAATCGGATTTAATTACCTCCTTTCGTAATGTGGAGGAATATCCAGTGGCGCGGTGAATATAAAGTGGGACAATCGGTCCAGGAGGTCCAGTAATCGGACAATAATTGTGAAATAAGGTGCCGCCGGCGAGTGACGCGGTCATAGGCCTATTTGAACTGAGTGAAATGACCATACGGCAGGATAAAGTCGTAACCCTGATGTTGGGGAGTTCATCTTAGAAGAGACTGTAATATATTCGATGAACTTTGGGAAATGGTGAATACTGTGAAACCGAGTTGTAAATAATCAGGGGTTGATTGTGTCGACCGGGTCTGGCTTGGGTACGCCATACCCCGACCGCCATATTGGATGTGATTGAAATGAACTAACTTATCGTAAGTTATCTACTCGAAATTCAAGTATCGAGACTGTGAATGTGTATAAACTAGTGGGGCATTAAGCCAGGATACACGTAATATGTAAAGTTATACGTATAAACAGTACAAAAGGTCGGATTAGTGCGAGGATCTGATTCGCTACCCCGACCAACCACATGTTAACGAACGCTCGGTCTCGTGGGCGTATAAGAGTGTACGGAAATTAACCTTCCTTGACTCGACGAGACAGCTAATACCATCGCGATCGAATCAGATCGCAGGAGGACGTCAACAACGGAACGACTCCCTCATCTAAAGCTAAGTACTCTGCTGTTTACTTTGTTATTGGCCAATGATATTGTTACGCACAGTAGATGTACTTTAGCTAGGTCAACGATCTACGATACACCGCTATGATGCTGTTAATTAGGTGAGTGTTGGTCATGTTAATTGAACTATGTGTTCTCTACCTCTTCTCCGTGTGATCAGTTGTTCCACAACCAATACAGTCCACTTAAATTTAACGTAATATAGCTATAATAAATGATCTTCTCAGATTTATTTATACTGGTCCAGAGTGCAGTGGGCGAACGAGAATATTGAAGGTACCCCCTCGGTGCGGCCAGGAGCGGGTAAAGTTCTCACATACCTTAAAGGGAATGACTGTGGTAAAAATTATACGAGTCGGTCGTCTCCCTGGGAGTTTGTTTATTGCTAGTGGCGGTGTCCCAGATAGACTTCTCTCACAATTCCCCACAGCGCCCATCTCACATTGGTCTTCAGATGCATGATAGAACTGATAAATTGGCTAAGTTTTATGCTTTCAAAGAGGGGGTAAATTACAATCTTGGCTTGTCAGTTAGCAGTTTGAGAACAATAATACGAAAAGAACTTCAACTGAATTTTATTGACTTAAGACTCAGGGAGATTGACACCAGTCAGTCCATCTATCATCATTCTATCATGCAGGAGGAGCCACATGTCTATGCTGCATCCAACAAAATAAGCAGACTCTTGGATGTCACCACCGCCCGCCTCCGGCTGGGTTACAAGTATCTTTGGCAGGTTAAATCACCACCACCAGATGTAGACCACAAACAAAATGTAAACTTTGTCAGTTGGATTATTGTCACACCCTGCGTCATTATGTACTGGAGTGCGATAAAATTAATGAATTCAGAGACAACTCACTCAGAAATATTCAAGATATGTCAAAGTATTTTATCCACAGTGGTATATTACAGACCATTCTGGAAAAATACCCTGACTTTGCTCCCTGTAAATAAAGCATTGCCACGTGTGTGTGTGTGTGTGTGTGTATTAATTACCATTTTGTTCTATGCACATGTCGATTGAAAACTGGGGGTGTTGTATGTGCGTGTGTGTGTATATGTATGTATATATGTGTGTGTATGTGTATGTGTGTGTATGTGTATGTGTGTGTGTATGTGCGTGTGTGTATATATATATGTGTGTATGTATATGTGTGTGTGTGACCCAACAATTAAAATTTGCATCAAGAACTCATTACAGTTGTGACCGGGTGTAGACTAGTGAATTGTTCATTACTTTATAATTTGTTCATGATTGTAACCATGTATAAACGTAAGTAAGTAAATTTACTTATATGTTTCATTACCTTTGTAACTTGTGAGTTCATTACCTTTGTAGCTTGTGAGTTCATTACCTTTGTATCTTTGGGGTCCAGTCCCTGGACCCATTATGTACCTCTGTAATCTTTTGACTACCGCCCACAGGATGGGTATGGGGTGCATAATAAAGATATCAAACTAAAAAAAACTGGGTAATTTTCGTAATAGAAGAGACTGAAATATACTTAATCAATACTGTGAGACGTTGAATCTAGTGAAACAGATTTGTAAATAATTGGAAGTGAATGTACCGGGTGCCGGCACGGACAGAGACGCCATCCCAGGACCGCCATGTTGGATATGGAAGGGATGATTAACTTTATCTTCGCTCATCGACTCTGAATTTCGGTATAGAGACGGTGAATGTGTATAAACTAGTGGGGCATTAAGTCATAATGTATATAGTGTGTAAAGTTATACGTATAAACTGTAATAAAGGGAAATAGAGAGAGGATATGAATCGCTACTCCCGATCAACCGCATGTTAAGTAACGCCCGGTCCTGTGGGCGTAAGAGAGATCAAGGAAATTAATCTTCTTTGACTCAGCGAGACAACCCATACCATCATCTTGACGGATGAACTATATCGACCGAGCAAGATCACGAGATCTATCGAAGCACATCAACAAGAATGCGGCTTCTCCACCGTAAGTATGTACATTGTCCTGGTACTAGCTGGCCAGTAGGTATGTTGAGATATTGTGTCTGCGGTGGGAATGATGATCTCCAGTGAACACCCAAGACGCAGATAAAGGGTGAGTGAATATTAATTAATTGTGCTCTCTCCTCCTTCTCCTCAATCAGTCTTATATCCTATATCTAAACCTATACAGTCCACTTAAAAATAATCATACCTTAATTATTATTATCTATTCAGATTTATTTACACTGGTCCAGAGTGTAGCGGGGCAAGTGTGAGAATATCGAAGGAACCCCTCGGGTGCGACCAGGAGTTAGTTTGATATCTTTATTATGCACCCCATACCCATCCTGTGGGCGGTAGTCAAAAGAGAACAGAGGTACATAATGGGTCCAGGGACTGGACCTCAAAGTTTGATAGCTGAGCAAGTTACAAAGGTAATGAACTCAGATGGTCACAATCATGACAAGTTACAAAGGTATTTGCAGATTACAGAGGTATATATAGGGTCCAGAGACTGGGCCCCAAAGTTTTGATAGCTGAACAAGGTACAATGGTAATTAATTCACTAGTTACAAGGTAATGAATCATGTAAGTAAATTTACTTACGTCTGTACATGGTTGCACTCATGAACAAATTATAAAGCAATGAGCAATCTATTAGTCTACACCCAGCCACAACTGTAATGAGTTATTGGTGCAAATTTTAATTGTTGGGTCACACACACACACATATACATATACACGCATACATGTATATACATACACACATACACATACACACATGTACATACACACACACACACACACACACACACACGTGTCAATGCTTTATTTACATGGAGCAAAGTCAGGGTATTTTTCCAGAATGGTCTGTAATATACCACTGTGGATAAAATACTTTGACATATCTTGAACATTTATGAATGAGTAGTCTCTGAATTCATTAATTTTATCGCACTCCAGTACATAATGACGCAGGGTGTGACAATAATCCAACTGGCAAAGTTTACATCTTGTTTGGTCTACATCTGGTGGTGGTGATTTTAACCTGCCAAAGATACTTGTAACCCAGCCGGAGGCGGGCGGTAGTGACATCCAAGAGTCTGCTTATTTTGTTGGATGCACCATAGACATGTGGCTCCTCCTGCATGATAGAATGATGATAGATGGACTGACTGGTGTCAAACTCCCTGAGTCTTAAGTCAATAAAATTCAGTTGAAGTTCTTTTCGTATTATTGTTCAGCGACCAGGAGTGGGTCAAGTTTCTCACACATCTCGCGGGAGTGACTGCGGTAAAATTATACTAGTCGGTCATCTCCCCGGGAGATTGTTTGTTGCAAGTGGCGGTGTCCCAGATAGACAATCTCTCATAATTCCCCACAGCGCCCGTTGGTCCGTCCTGAACCGGATGTGATTAGTGAATTAATCATTATTGAATTAATTATTTAATAAATAAGTGACTGATTGTGGGAAGTGAGTATAGAGTACACAGAGTTAATTAATCGTGTAGTGGACGGTAATTAGTCCAATTAATTGCTAGCCCAGGCGTGGCTACGATTTGTGCAAGAGTAAGGTGTGAGAATCACCTTTATAAACGATTTATTTAATTTGTGCCATCAGTAGCTATCAATTCTATATGTGGAAAATATTGGTATTTTCCGAAAGTTGTAATTGATAAACTTTCCAATATGAACAGATATCCTTAATATACTGCTGGTAGCTTAACGCTTATGTGGGTATGAAAAAAGAACCATCGGATAAGCGGGGGCTGAGGTGTGGGAGGGAGGCTGAGCGAGAGGGGAGTTAGAAGGACTACAGCTTACCCACCAGGTGCCAGGTGATGGGATGGCTTGTGGAATTTGGCGAATCGACCGCCAAACCGGACTTAATTACTTCACTTCGTAATATGGAGTGATATCAACAAGTGTGAC
>WNWK01028806.1:0-25007 GCA_009830355.1 Cherax destructor | reverse complement strand
AGTCACTGTTGCTAGAGTCGCCTGGTCGGAATGCGTAGAAGCACTAGCTCTTGTTGATGTATTAGCACGACATACTTTAGCAAAGTGACCTTTCTTATGGCATTGATGGCACATTGCTTCACGAGCCGGACACTTTGGACGTGGATGTCTTGAAAAACCACAAAAGAAACACTTTGTGCCTGCAGCTGCTGTCACTGAAGCAGGTTCCACGGTAACCTCATTAAAAGAGTCTTGGTTGGGAGTTGCAGCACTTACCACTCGAGAAGGCTGGGTAGTACTGTACACTTCAGAATTCTTCTGGGCTGAATCTAATGCTCTTGCCTGGTCAAGGGTAGTGGCTAAGTCCAGAGTTTTATTCTCCAATAAACGCTGCCTTATTATTGGTGATTGCAGGCCACTGATAAAAGCATCCCTGATGGACTCTTCACAATACTGAGAAGCTGTCACCGCTCGGAAGTTACAGTCCTTACCTAATATTTTCAATGCTTGAAAGTATTCCTCTAAGGATTCACCAATCTGCTGGCGGCGAGTTGCAAGACGATATCGTGCAAAGATTTCATTTGTGGGCTTAATATACTGAGACTTGAGGGCATTGATAGCATCTTCATAGGTATTACACTCAGAAATAACCTCATAGATTTTAGGTGACACAAAGTTGATGAGCAGGCTTAGTTTATCTAGATCTTCCTAAGGAAAAGCTCTCAAGAAGTTTTCGAAAGTCTTAAACCAGTGCTTCCATTCCTGAGCAGCCGTTGATACACTGGGGTCAGAATCTAGCCTCTCAGGTTTCAGTAAACGCTCCATGTTGCGGTGTAGTCTAGCTCAGAATCGCCACCAGGTAGCCCAGGATATTTGTGTTCAATAAATTGTTGTGATAAAAACACAGGCCTTATTCCTAGGCTTTATTGAACACAAAATCCATGGTACATGTCTGCAACAGAAGAAAATACATCTAATGACTGCTGCTGCAGGACAGGTGATGTAAGGTGCATATGTCCTCAGAAAAGCTATAGCTACTGGCGACATATTTAAGCTTACCATGTAATCTGCATCACGAATGTATCTGTGTAAGAGAGAGACCACACGCCATGCTGGGTCATCGCTGTACTGTTTGTTGTTATTGTAAGGGGCCCCTGAGGTGGTGCAGTATTGTGTCCTGCTGCGGCTCCCCACAAGAGCGGTATCACTACAGGGTGTTAGCCCTGGATTGGAGGGCAGCGTATGATAGTGTGGAACATGAAGCATTGTGGAGCATTATGAGGTGGCAGGGGTTTGGTAAGGAGATGGTGAGTTGGGCACGTACTTTGTACTGGGGAGCAAGTATGTGTGTGCAGGTGAAGGGGGGGGGCAGCGTGTTAGGATGGGAAGGGGTTTACGTCAGGGTTGCCCACTATCTCAATTGTTGCTCGCATGCCTGCAGGACCCATTTTATAGGGCTGTAGAAGCGTCTGTGCGGGGGCAGGGAAGGGGGGATCTGGGTGTTGGGAATCCTGGCATAGTGGGCTATGTGGATGACACGACGATTCTTGTGGAGAGGGGGGGATTAGAGCGTGTGGGCAGGGTCATTGAGGTTTTTGGGGAAGCGACGGGTATGACTGTAAATGAGGATAAGTCGAAATTCATGAGATTTAGGGACTGGGAGGGGATGGTGGGCGGGAGGGCTTGTGGAAGGTGGTGTTTAGTGGATCGGGTGAAGATTTGTGGTGTGGTGTATATGAGGGATGCGAGGGAGGCGAGGGTGGTTAATTCGGAGGGTGTTGTACAGAGGGTGTTGGGTAGATTAGATGGTTTGAGGCCGTCACATCTCACGCTGCACCAACGGGTAATAGTGGTTAACGTGTTGCTATATAGTAAAATATGGCATGTGGCAGCATTGTACCCGTTGGTGCAGGGGGACGTTCAGAAGTTGTTGCATAGGGTTTTTCGTTTTATTTGGGGATCAGGTTGTGATTGGTTACGAAGGGGGGTGGTTACGCTCCCGTTACACCAGGGAGGGCTAGGGTTGATTCCCTTGGAATGCAGATTGAAGAGTGTTTATGTGAAGCGGGGTTACCTGAGGGTGGTTGGGGATGGGAGAGGGATAGACCTTCTGCATGAGGATATAAGGAGGTGGTGGGGAGGGCGGGATTTAAGGGAATGTAAGGACATGTTATGGGTCCTCCTTATTGTTAGGGATCCATCACATATGAGGGTCAGGACTATTGAGAAGGCGGTGCGGTCTCGGGAGGTGGCAGGGGTGGAAAGGGTGTACCCTCTGTATGCTTGGAAGGATATTTGGGGGAGGTTAAGGAGATTGCAGCTTCGTCCATGTGTGCGGGAGGTATTTTTCCGGTTTCTTCATGGGATTTTACCATCGGGGGTGGTTTTATGTAACAGAGACCTTAGGGTGGATGGGGTGTGTCAAGCTTGTGGGGAGGATGAAACTGCGTTTCATAGTGTATATTTTTGTGAGCGTTTGGGTGTCGTGAGGGAATGGTTGGGGCGTGTGATTTGCTTAGTGGGGGGTGGATTGTCGGTGTTGAGGGCACTTAGTTTGGATGTGGGAGGAGTGGGGGTGGAGGTTCAGAGGGCAGTGGCGTATGTGATAGATTTTGTTTTCATTTCATGGGCTATGAGGGATAAAGGGGTTAGTGAACGATGGATGGCACTGGCGGCAGGCTTTTATAGAACGAAGTGCCGAAATAGGGACCTCTATGGGGGGAGGTGGGTGAGGGATTTTCCTGTGGGTTACAGGGATTTCACCATGGGGGTCTTGTGGTCCTTGTGAGTGTCAGGGGTATCCGACGGGCTGGTCTCCCGTGGGGGTATTGTGAGGCATTGACTGTGGTTGTTGGAGCTCGTGTGATTGTGCGTGAGGGATCGAGGTTGGTTAGCTTAGGGGGGGTATCACTGTTTTGTTGTATGTGTTTGTATGCACGTAGTGTGTGGAAGGGCATTTATATTGTCCTGTTGGGGTTTTGATGTGTGGTTTAGTATTGATGTAACACTTGTGTCTTTTGTGACATGGCCGTGCTGGTCTCGAGACCCGTTGGGGTTCTCATAATGTATATAGTGTGATAGGGTGTGCACTCAGTGGTGTAGGTTTGTGTAGAGCACATTGTATATCTGCTCTTTAGTTAGTGTGTGGTTGTGTTGAGTTGTTGTATTTATATTGACTGTACAATGTATGTCTTGTACCCAGTATTTGGGATGATGGCTTAGACTTACGTTATCGCTTTATTGTATATTTTCTCTTGTATTTAAGAGTTATGTATATGTTATACTTGTGTTTTCAATAAAAAATAAAAAAAAATAATGAAAAATTTCAATATCTGTTTTCAACAGCAAAATAACGGGCTACGTAACAGGTATAAGCAAATTCTGGGATTAAATAGTTACACTCAACTAATTAATACACCAACCAGGATCACAGTTCTCAGCCACCATACTCGACCACATACTTTGTAACCGCTCTGAGAACATGAGTCAGTCAGGCGTCATTACCACAGCTCTTAGTGAACATTTCATCATTTATTGCACACGGAAAATCACTAGGGAACGGACAGGCCTATACAGGACAATAATAATAAGGTCAAATGGAAATAACAGTAAAGAAATACTGGTAAATGAGCTACACAATTGTGACTAGTCAGTGATAACAAGTTGCACGGACGCAAATGATGTTTGGGGAAAAATTCAAAACAATGTTGACTGCTATCCTTAATAATATTACTCCAGTTAAAGAGGTTAGGATTAAACGGAGAACTGAACCCTGGATGTCTACTGAGATATTAGATAATATGAAATTCAGAGACCAGTTACTAAAAATATTTAGGGCAAACAGACAGGATATTGCAACGCTAAATGAATTCCAAAGGGTGAGGAACAGTACCTGACCAGCCGGGCTGTGGTTCGCACGTCGGGTTGCGTGCGGCCAACAGTAACAGCCTTGTTGACCAGGCCCTGATCCATCATGAGGCCTGGTCACAGACTGGGCGGCAGGGGCGTTGACCCCCGAAACCCTCTCAAGGTATACTACAGATCTGTCGCATCAACACTGTAAGTAAACTACCGGCTGCATCAAATACCTTTAACACAGACTCGGTTAAGTTAAAGCATACTATACTAACTCCCACTTTGTGTTAGATTCTTTACAGGTCCCCGTGGCCTGGCTAGCAAAGCTCTCGCTTCACACATGGACTCCATGTCATGGAGGGCCCGGGTTTGATTCCTGGCGGGGTGGAAACATTTCGATGTGTTTCCTTACACCTGTTGTCCTGTTCACCTAGCAGCAAATAGGTACCTGGGTGTTAGTCGACTAGTGTGGGTCGCATCCTGGGGGACAAGACTGAGGACCCCAGTGGAAATAAGACAGACAGTCCTCGATGACGCACTGACTTTCTTGGGTTATTCTGGATGGCTAACCCTCCTGGGTTAAAAAGCCGAACGAAATCTTATCTTATCTAATCTTTTAACCCCACACCTCTTGCCAACAACCGAGCATTCACTTCTTACAATCCCATCTATAAATATATTGAACAACCATGGTGACATATATATATATATATATATATATATATATATATATATATATATATATATATATATATATATATATATATATATTTTTTTTTATTAACACATCGGCCGATTCCCACCAAGGCAGGGTGGCCCGAAAAAGAAAAACTTTCATCATCATTCACTCCATCACTGTCTTGCCAGAAGGGTGCTTTACACTACAGTTATAAAACTGCAACATTAACACCCCTCCTTCAGAGTGCCGGCACTGTACTTCCCATCTCCAGAACTCAAGTCCGGCCTGCCGGTTTCCCTGAATCCCTTCATAAATGTTACTTTGCTCACACTCCAACAGCACGTCAAGTATTAAAAACCATATGCCTCCATTCACTCCTATCAAATACGCTCACACATGCTTGCTGGAAGTCCAAGCCCCTCGCACACAAAACTTCCTTTACCCCTCCCTCCAACCTTTCCTAGGCCGACCCCTACCCCGCCTTCCCTCCACTACAGATTTATACACTCTCGAAGTCACTCTGTCTCGTTCCATTCTCTCTACATGTCCAAACCACCTCAACAACCCTCCTCAGCTCTCTGAACACTCGTTTTGGTAATCCCGCACCTCCTCCTAATTTCCAAACTCCGAATTCTCTGCATTATATTCACACCACACATTGACCTCAGACATGACATCTCCACTGCCTCCAGCCTTCTCCTCGTTGCAACATTCATCACCCATGCTTCACACCCATATAAGAGCGTTGGTATAACTATACTCTCATACATTCCCTCTTTACTTCCATGGACAAGGTTCTTTGTCTCCACAGACTCGAAGTGCTCCACTCACCCTTTCCCTCATCAATTCTATGATTCACCTCATCCTTCATAGACCCATCCGGCGACATATCCACTCCCAAATATCTGAATACATTCACCTCCTCCATACTCTCTCCTCCAATCTGATATCCAATCTTTCGTCACCTATTCTTTTTGTTATCCTCATCACCTTACTCTTTCCTATATTCACTTTCAATTTTCTTCTTTTACACACCCTACCAAATTCATCCACCAACCTCTGCAGCTTCTCTTCAGAATCTCCCAAAGCACAGTGTCATCAGCAAAAAGCAACTGTGACAACTCCCACTTTGTATTTGCTTCTTTATCTTTTAGCCCAACACCTCTTGCCAAGACCCTCGCATTCACTTCTCTTACAACCCCATCTATAAATATATTGAACAACCACGGTGACATCACACATCCTTGTCTAAGGCCCACTTTTACTGGGAAATAGTCCCTTCCCTCCTACACACTCTAACCTGAGCCTCACTATCCTCATAAAAACTCTTCACTGCTTTCAGTAACCTTCCTCCTATTCCATACACCTGCAACATCTGCCACATTGCCCCCTATCTACCCTATCATACGCCTTTTCCAAATCCATAAATGCCACAAAAACATCTTTACCCTTATCCAAATACTGTTCACCTATATGTTTCACTGTAAACACTTGGTCTACACACCCCCTACCTTTCCTAAAGCCCCTTGTTCATCTGCTATCCTGCTTTCTGTTTTACTCTTAATTCTTTCAATAATAACTCTACCATACACTTTACCAGGTACACTCAACAGACTTATTCCCCTATAATTTTTGCACTCTCTTTTGTCCCCTTTGCCTTTATACAAAGGAACAATACACGCTCTCTGCCAATCCCTAGGTACCTTACCCTCTTCCATACATTTATTAAATAATAGCACCAACCACTCCAAAATTATATCCCCACCTGCTTTTAACATTTCTATCTTTATCCCATCAATCCCAGCTGCCTTACCCCTTTCATTCTACCCACTGCCTCACGAACTTCCCCTACACCCACAACTGGCTCTTCCACACTCCTACAAGATGTTATTCCTCCTTGCCCTACACACGAAATCACAGCTTCCCTGTCTTCATCAACATTTAACAAATCCTCAAAATATTCTCTCCATCTTCCCGATACCTCTAACTCTCCATTTAATAACTCTCCTCTCCTATTTTTAACTGTCAAATCCATTTGTTCTCTAGGCTTCCTCAACTTATTAATCTCATTCCAAAACTTTTTCTTATTTTCAACAAAATTTGCTGATAACATCTCACCCACTCTCTCATCTGCTCTCTTTTACATTGCTTCACCACTCTTTAACCTCTCTTTTCTCTCCATATACTCTTCCCTCCTTGCATCACTTCTACTTTGTAAAAACCTCTCATATGCTAACTTTTTCTCCCTTACTACTCTCTTTACATCATCATTCCACCAATCGCTCCTCTTCCCTCCTGCACCCACTCGCCTGTAACCACAAACTTCTGCTGAACACTCTAACACTACATTTTTAAATCTACCCCATACATTTTCGACCCCATTGCCTACACTCTCACTAACCCATCTATCCTCCAATAGTTGTTTATATCTTACCCTAACTGCCTCCTCTTTTAGTTTATAAACCTTCACCTCTCTTTTACTTACTGATTCTATTTTCCTTGTATCCCATCTACCTTTTACTCCCACTGTAGCTATAACTAAAAAGTGATCTGATATATCTGTAGCCCCTCTATAAACATGTACATCCTGAAGTCTACTCAACAGTCTTTTATCTACCAATACATAGTCCAACAAACTACTGTCATTACGCCCTACATCATATCTTGTATACTTATTTATCCTCTTTTTCTTAAATATATATATATATATATATATATATATATATATATATATATGTCGTGCCGATTAGGTAAAACTTGCGATTTTGGCTTAAATAGCAACGCTCATCTTGCTATATAAGACAAGTGAAAATTTGTGTATGCAATAATTTCGCCAAAATCATTCTGAACATAACGAAAAAAATATATTTAACTGTGTTTGTTTATTATTAAATTAATGTTAACGTATCTAAAATATATTTAGTTGGGTTAGGCTAAATTAAATTGCGCTTGTTGTAATAAGGTTAGGTAGGTTTTCAAAGTTTCTCTTGATACAAAATTATAATTTTTTACATTAACATGAATGAAAAAAAAATATTTTAACGTATAAGAGAATTTTTAGAAGGACTTATTTAGATGAGTTCTTGTATGACCAGTTTTACCTAATCGGCACATTATATATATACTATATATATATATATATATATATATATATATATATATATATATATATATATATATATATATATATATATATATATATATATATATATATATATATATATATATATATGTCGTGCCGATTAGGTAAAACTGGTCAATTAGCAAGAACTCATCTAAAATTAAGTCCTTTCTAAAAATTTCTCTTATACTGTGAGGGAAAAGTGGAGTATAATTATGGGTTAAGGTTGTTAGTCTGCCGGCGGTCATTCACGGGTTCAGCCGGTGCTTCCCTCTATCGGGCCGAAACAGAACCCCCCCTTTCTGGTGGTAGTTACCTTACCTGGTGAACAGCAAGACGTGGAGAGTCACTACACCTCCACACTTCTCCTGAACAGGTAAGGTGCTCTACCAGGGGTATTTTTTATGTTTGTGGTTGATTTAAGGTTACCAGTAATTTCTTCCATCTTAAAGTAAATATGTTATCCCTTTTCTTTCTTACGTGTTATGTTTACTTACTTGTGGTAACTATTCTTTATTTTCTCTTTATCAGCTCTGCTGCTGGCCTGGTCAGCTGGTACAGACGCCAGTTTTGAAGGAGCTAGATGTACGTCTCTCTGACTTGGTTTTATCTACTCTTCCGCTTCTAAGTCTTACGTACCTCGACCAAGTGGCATACGAGAATTCTTAACTACCCAGGATAACCATCCAACATCTCGTCTACACCAGAGACTCAACCTGGACATTATATTCTCCTACTCTCCATTCTGCCAGAACCACAACGCATTCGTCGCTCAGCCTTGCTGGTGAGCGGACATGTGTTGTCTCCCCTGGTGGCGTTTGGCAAAAGCTTGGATTTGCAAATGGCACTGGGTGGTAGGAAGAGGGTCAACACGGTTTGAGTGGACTTGATCCATGGGGCAGTGACTGCAGAGAATATGGCCGTGCTTCTGCCTGACATATTAAGGAGAACTTATGATATAGAGAACGACATGTTGTCTGGGGTGGCCATGAATGGAATTAAGAGAATTTTTGTGAAGTTTGGTGCTACCAGTGTTTACGAGACAATCGTGGAAAAGTACCAGGAACGCAGCATGTACATAAACCCAGGTGTTACTGTGCAACTTCGCAATGTCTCCAGAAGGTACACGTGGATAAAGATTCGCAATGTGCCTTTTGAGGCGGATTCAATGGACATGACATCAGTGTTTGATAAATACGGGACCATTTATGCGGCAACGCAAGGACGTTGGGCCGGGGGCCCATATGAGGGGCTGCCGGATGGGTCTTATGTTTTGAAGATGTCTCTTAAGTACCCCATCCCGTCTTATGTAATATTAGAGGAATTTCGCACGCAAGTTTTTGTGACATATGCAGGCCAACAACGGACGTGTCGCCAGTGGCAGCGGCAACGACAGTGGCACCCAAGGTCTGTTATTTTCTTCTCCAGCCAGAACCCACCAACGCTTCTATGATGGCCTAACTGCGGAACTGCTGCACTAACGCACCTAGACCCCAGAATGACTCAAGAATACCAACAGTAAGACCACCTACTCGAAAAATTATCGATCCAAGTGGAGAGTGCCATCAAACCCAAAACACAGCCCGCTGCCAGACGAGCACCCACAACAAGCTCTGAGCAACTATAGCTTCTACGTCTTATCTACAACATCCCCTGTACTACTATGAGACCTAATAACAGAAGAAGCAGCAATAAGAACAGCAAGAAATCACCAAGATCTCGACTATTTCATTTGACTACCCAGCAGGACGCCGGTGCATCACCCACCCACCCCACCACCACCCCAGGCAACATGTCAACAAACACAATGGCTGACTCTCCCTCTCCCTACTCAACCACCACCCATGACGACGGGACAGCAACAACACCAATCATGACTGAATCTCCCTCAAACAACACTGCCTTCAAAGGATTTGACCCATCTGAAATGATCTCAGGTATGACAAATGATCCTGTCACTCTTAAGTCATACATCACCACCTTAACTGAGGAAAACATGAATCTTCGTACAACACTATCTAAGCATGAAACAAAGTTAGCCCACCTAGAAAGCAAGATCCTAAGCTTTGAGCAGAAGTTTACATCAGCTGGAATGGCTGATTTTGGAAAGACCCTCCAATCAGTCATAGCCAGCCATACAGACCAAATAACATCCCTAAACACGAAGGTTGAAGATGCTGTCAAGAACTGGAAAACCAACATGGATACCCAGCTGACTGACTATTTTTCTAACCAAGAAGATAAAAATGAGCAAGATAAGTTATCCAGCGCGGTAATAATTAGCAGTGCACTCTTTCCAAGTGGCATAAACCATACCAACTGCAAAGATGCTGCTCTTCAGACCATAAAAGACCACTTAAATTTAGTAGTACCAGCATCTGAAATAACAGAATCACGATTACTTGGCACACAAGGTAGAAAAAAGAGTGTTATGCTTAGATTTCACACGATAGACAGTAAAACAGATCTTATTAAAACATCAATTAGTGCAAAAAAAGATCTCTATGTAAACGAGTGCCTCACAAAAAAAGTCAGAACCTCCTATACAGAGTAAGAAAGCTTAAACGTGAGAATAATGACAAAATCCACCAGTGCTTCACCCGAGAAGGGAAAATCCTAGTTAAGAAAACAAATGTAGGCCGTGCTTACTATATCACGAATGAAAATGAACTGTCCAACTAACCTTACAGAGACTGATCAACTTCAATGACCTTGTGGGGAATTGTGAGAGATAAGTCTATCTGGGACACCGCCACTAGCAATAAACAAACTCCCAGGGAGATGACCGACTCGTATAAATTTTACCGCAGTCATTCCCTTTAAGGTATGTGAGAACTTTACCCGCTCCTGGCATCACCGAGGGGGTACCTTCAATATTCTCGTTAGCCCACTGCACTCTAGACCAGTATAAATAAATTTGAGAAGATCATTTATTATAGCTATATTACGTTAAATTTAAGTGGACTGTATAGGTTGTTGAACAACTGATCACACGGAGAAGAGATAGAGAACAGACAGTTAAATTATTATGACCAACACTCACCTAATTAACAGCATCATAGCGGTGTATCGTAGATCGTTGACCTAGCTAAAGTACATCTACTGTGCGTAACAATATCATTGGCCAATAACAAAGTCGACAACAGAGTACTTAGCTTTAGATGAGGGAGTCGTTCCGTTGTTGGCGTCCTCCTGCGATCTGATTCGATCGCGATGGTATTAGCTGTCTCGTCGAGTCAAGGAAGGTTAATTTCCGTGCACTCTTATACGCCCACGAGACCGAGCGTTCGTTAACATGTGGTTGGTCGGGGTAGCGAATCAGATCCTCGCACTAATCCGACCGTTTGTACTGTTTATACGTATAACTTTACATATTACGTGTATCCTGGCTTAATGCCCCACTAATTTATACACATTCACAGTCTCGATACTTGAATTTCGAGTAGATAACTTGCGATATGTTAGTTCATTTCAATCACATCCAATATGGCGGTCTGGGTATGGCGTACCCAAGCCAGACCCGGTCAATACAATCAACCCCTGATTATTTACAACTCGGTTTCACTATATTCACCATTTCCCACAGTTCATCGAATATATTACAGTCTCTTCTAAGATGAACTCCCCAACATCAGGGTTACGACTTTATCCTGCCGTATGGTCATTTCACTCAGTTCAAATAGGCCTATGACCGCGTCACTCGCCAGCGGCCCACCTTATTTCACAATTATTGTCCTATTACTGGACCTCCTGGACCGATTGTCCCACTTGATATTCCCCCCGTCACTGGATATTCCTCCACATTACGAAAGGAGGTAATTAAATCCGATTTGGTGGGCGGAATCTCCAAATTCGACAGGCCATCCCATCACCTGATCGGGTCGGTAGGCCCCCAGTTCACTCTCTGCCTATTCCCCTCTATGCCGCCTCCCTGCCCAGCTGCCCAGGCATCTCGCGCATGCGTGTGAATTCGTTGGTTCTTTTCAGTTAATGTTAAGCCAACAACAACACAGCAATGATATCTATTCATATTGGAAAGTTTATCAATTACAACTTTCGGAAAATACCAATATTTTCCACAGACCTAATCCTTAGTCTGCATTAGTGCAACAATTGTACTAGTAACTGCAACCTCACAATCTTATATTTCTCAAAAAACTGATTGTATATTAATGTAATTAACTTCAAAATTGTATATTAATGTAATTAACTTCATATTTGTTCTAATAACTGCTACCTAACTATATTAAATTTCCCACTGAATATGATTGTGTAACCTATTTTTTATTATATATATATCTTTTTCCTTATCTGTAACCATTTATTTTTATTTTTTTATTTTTAATACATATTTATCATTTCCATTTCCCAACCTTAACTATTTACAGTATTAGTAATTACTTTTTACTTGAAATTTTAATTATAACCTTTTTACTATTTTTATATTCTTATAATCAAACAACTACCTCATTGTGTATGTGACTTAGTTTATATTTCTCTTATAAGCAGCTACCAAATAAGTGCAATTATTTACTTATATTTTTAAATACCTTTTTACCATAAGCAAATTTCAGTCACTTTATTTGCTTAATTGTATTCTTATATTCAAACAACTACCTCATTGTGTATGTGACTTACTTTATATTTCCTTTATAAGCAACTACCTAATAAGTGCAATTCTTTCTTCTTTCAACACGTCGGCGGTTTCCCACTGAGGCAGGGTGGCCCAAAAGGAAAAACGAAAGTTTCTCCTTTTACATTTAGTAATATATACAGGAGAAGGGGTTACTAGCCCCTTGATCCCGGCATTTTAGTCGCCTCTTACGACACGCATGGCTTACGGAGGAAGAATTCTATTCCACTTCCCCATGGAGAATAAGTGCAATTATTTACTTATATTCTATATATACCTTTTACCATTAGCCAATTTCAGTCACTTTATTTACTTAAAATTTGATCAAAACTACTTTTAATATTAGTCAAAACTATTTATACTATTAGTTCAATAGCTCTTTGCATTCATTGGCCTCTTATTGCCTTTCATAAACTAAAAGTTTCAACCAGTGCAATATTGAATAAAAAAAAAAATTTCCATATCAATTTAATACTAGTCATTGAAGTTATTCTAACCATTCATTAGCCAGCTCAATTAGTATATCATTAACATTATTCAAATATCCTATATCACTGTGAAAAATTCCTGTAAACACTTGCTCATAATTGTATTAATCCATTAGTAAGTAAGACTTTAATCTAGTACCAAATCATTAAGTTTAGCATAATCCATTAATCTCAAGTCTAGTTATAGAATCACACTAAATCCTATGATTACAGGCATTGATCCTGATATCAACATATTATTAAATGACTTACATGATTCCAACAGCAACTGTAACTATTACACAGCAGATCAAGCAAAGACATTACTCAGAGCCAACAATAACTTAACTATCTTCAATTACAATGTTAGATCTTTGAGCAAACATTATGATGACCTCACAGCACTACTCCAATCCCTACAGACCAATATGTCAATCATCACACTCACTAAGACCTGGCTAAAGCCTGATACTACAGGTGTCTATGCCATCCCAGGTTACACAGCCATTCACAACTGTAGGACAGACCAGCGAGGGGGTGGAACAGCAATATATTATACAGATCAACTCGAATGTATCGAAAATTCTTGTACAAGGGATGAACATGAAGAATATATTATAGCTAAATTTAAATCAAAAGACCTGCAAAAACCCCTCACAGTGATAAACATC
This sequence comes from Cherax destructor, assembly GCA_009830355.1. Taxonomy (NCBI): domain Eukaryota; kingdom Metazoa; phylum Arthropoda; class Malacostraca; order Decapoda; family Parastacidae; genus Cherax; species Cherax destructor. The sequence continues at coordinate 11,602 of WNWK01028806.1, read as the reverse complement.
TACAGATTACCACAGTCAAACATCCGCCACTTTAGTGAAAAACTAGGAAACCTAATAATCGATTCACGCCTTAACAAAGATCATTTGCTGCTCACAGGAGATTTCAACATAAATCTCCTACATGACCAAGACCCGCAGGTAACTGAATTCACAAACACTATGAGCAACTGCTTATTACTACCAACAATATCAAAACCTACAAGAATCTCCGATAATAGTACCTCGTTACTAGACCACATCTGGACTAACACAATATCTCCTCTAAAATCAGGCATAATCACAGAAAACACCACAGACCACTACCCTACCTTTCTCATAACTAACCTAGGCATTCTGCCCCAAGAAATTGCAAAAGTTACCTTCAGATTACATAATGAGTCTGCTGTTAATAATTTTATATCAGCTATGACGAACATTGACTGGCTTAATGAATTGGAAACACATTCAGATACTAATGAATGCATCAAGAACTTTCTTAAAAAAACACAAAACCTCTATAACAGACATTGCCCTAAAAAAACTAAACAGATCACAGCTAAGAGACTTAACAATCCCTGGCTAACACCCAGCATCCTTAAATCCATAAATAAGAGGCACCAATATGAAAAACAATATAGAAGGGGTCTAATAACCAGAGAACAATCCAAACGCTACTCATCAATCCTTACTAGCCTGATAAGAAGGTCCAAAAATTGTATTATGAGAACAGACTCCAGACCGTAAAAGGTGATATGAAAAGACCTGGAAAACCCTATCTACAATTCTAGGAAATAAAAAGATATCCACGAACAATACCATCAAATTATCAAAAACAGACGAACCCCTACTCTCACCAACTAAGACAGCAAACAGACTTAATGTTTTCTTCTCCACCATAGGAAAGAATCTAGCGAGTAAAATCCCAAGCTCGAACACTCGTCCAACAGACTACCTCACCAACACCTACCCAGATACACTATTCCTAGCTCCTACCAACTAAATTGAAGTCTCGCTCATAATCAACACCCTTAAAAACAAAGCAGGAGACATAAACAGCTTACCACCCTTTATGTACAAAAAAGCTACACATGTACTGTCACCAATTATAGCAGCATTATTCAATAAATCCATTGAATCTTCAACCTTCCCATCAATTCTCAAAATAGCTAGGGTCACCCGATCCACAAAGGAGGTGACCAAACTGACTTGAACAATTATAGACCAATCTCAAATTTACCACTGCTTTCTAAAATCTTCGAAAAATTAATTCATAAACAGATCTATTCCTACCTCGTCTCACACAATGTACTAAACCCCTGTCAATTTGGATTCAGAACCAACAAGAGCACAAACGATGCTATAACACACATGTTAGAGTTAATATACACCGCACTTGAGAAGAAAGAAGTTCCGCTGGGAATCTTCATAGACCTACGCAAAGCATTTGATACAGTCGACCATGATTTATTGCTCACAAAACTAGCGCACTATGGTATTAGGGGGCACCCCCTCAACTACCTAAAGTCGTACCTTAGCAACAGAAGTCAGTACGTGTACACAAATGGAGAGAACTCTTCCACACAACAAATTACAGTCGGTGTCCCTCAAGGTAGTGTCCTGGGGCCACTCCTATTCCTCATTTACATAAATGACCTACCGAATGCATCACAACTACTCAAACCCATTTTGTTTGCAGATGACACAACATATGTCTTCTCTCACCCAAATCCAGTCGTACTAGCCAACACAGTTAATGCCGAATTACAGAAAATATCAACATGGATGATGACAAATAAGCTTACTCTCAATACGGACAAGACCTACTACATTCAGTTTGGAAACAAAGCTGCAAATGTTCCACTTAACATAACGCTAAATGGTTCACCCATCACAAGGCTCACAGAGGGAAAATTCCTAGGAATCCACCTTGACAGTAGTCTTAAATTCCAAACACACATACAACAAATTTCCAAGAAAATCTCAAGGACAGTAGGTATATTATCTAAGATACGCTATTATGTGCCTCAACCAGCTCTCATTGCACTATATCATTCTCTTATCTACCCTTATCTCACCTATGGAATCTGTGCACGGGGCTCAACAACATTAAATCACCTTAGACCACTCATAACCCAGCAAAAGGCTGCAGTCAGGATGATAACAAATTCCCACTCTAGACAGCATACTCCACCTATATTCAGAACCTTAAAACTACTCACCATAAAAAATATTCATACCTATTCATGTGCCTTCTACATACATAAAACTCTACATGCTAATATCAACCCTGCGCTCAGAATTCTCCTCAACAACTTTAATAGGTCCCACGAACATGACACAAGACACAGATCACTATTTGACATACCCCGAGTCCATACTAACCAATGTAAAAATTCTATGCACATAAAGGGCCCCAGAATCTGGAATTCATTACCAGTAAATATCAAGTTAACCTTGTCGGAAAATCAATTCAAGACTCTTCTCAAAAATCACCTACTCACCCTATACTAAATACTCATATTGTAACAAACTTTCAAACCCAATATTATTTTACTTAAGATGATCTCAATTTGATATGTTCATCCTCCTTAACACTTGTTGCAATTTCATATCATCATATTGTCATTTAAAATCTTATAGTATCATCATTTTCTTAATTTGAAATAAAATATATATCTAGAAGAAACTCTAAAAAAAATTCTAGTATTGTTATTATACTAGTATAGCATCAACATACTGTAACTTGAAATAAATTATACAACTAGATTAAACTCAACCAATTTCTCTTGTATTGTGTCGCTCACCATGCCCAGCCCTTCTAGGGCAGGGTAGGTGCCAAGGCTGGAGCTTGCTACCATCTGCGGCTCGCAAGCCTGTCCTTCCCGTTAGCCTCCTTGGGGCGGGGAAGGTGGCAGACCAGAGGGGCCTAGCAACTATCTACCTACCTGCCTCGTGCTTGTGGGCGAATATGGCTAGGCCTGGGACCAGTTGGTCCCACCGCTGAGGGGTACCCCCTCTCATGGGAGACTTCGGTCTCTGCTACTCCCACGCCAGGGAGCCGTAGCCGGGTCGCCATCTGGTAAAGACCCGGGCCGGGAGATTTCCCGGTGAATCAACACCTCCTCCTCCTCTTGTATTGTCTTTTAATAGTATGTATAACCATATTATAATTTAAATAATACAGAACTAGAATAAACTCAATCAATTTCTTTAGCATTAAGTACTTAGTGAATAAGTCTCTAGAATAAACTGCCCCTAATGCCATGGCATGCCAGGTTTTGTGGGCGAGGGGCTTGGACTTCCAGCAAGCATGTGTGAGCGTGTTAGATAGGAGTGAATGGAGACGAATGGTTTTTGGGACATGACGATCTGTTGGAGTGTGAGCAGGGTAACATTGTGTGAAGGGATTCAGGGAAACCAGTTAATTGATTTAGTTGGACTTGAGTCCTGGAAATGGGAAGTACAATGCCTGCACTTTAAAGGAGGGGTCTGAGATAGTGACAGCTGGGAGGGACTTTTCTCAGCTGTAGTATCTGAGCTCCTCTGCAAAGACAGTGATTATGTATGAGTGTGGTGAAAGTGTTGAATGATGATGAAAGTTTTTTCTTTTTGGGGATTTTCTTTCTTTTTGGGTCACTCTGCCTCGGTGGGAGACGGCCGACTTGTTGAAAAAAAAAAAAAAAAAAAAAAAGTACTTATCATATACTGTACATTCACACTGTTTTCATCTTGCACAAGACTACAGCATACAATATCATAAAGGACGTTTTTCCAAATCATTCTCCTACTTTCAATATACTACTGCATATATGAACACTGTAAATGTGTGTATTTTATATCAAATGGACACATGGCGGCCCTGTGTGACAGGAGGCAGGAGGCCAGAGGTGCTCCTTACCAGCATAGCAGGCAGCAGTGGACTACGCAACAGGATGACTGTAGTCCTGAGGAGGCGAATAGGAGCGCCGAGCGGGGAGGGGTGGGAGGGCAGGACGACTTGCAAGTGTCGGCCTGTGCCAACCTTCCTGACAATTCGCCTATGAGTGGGAGATCCGCTGTGGGCGGTGACAACTTCGCGGAGGGGGTGGAAGGCGACGGCGGGGAATCCACACGATCCTTGGTGGAGGACATCATCAGTATGAGGGAGGAGGGCGTGGACAGGGCCTTGGGTCTGAGTCAAGAGACTGCAGCTGTGGAGTGCATTCAGGCGAGTGGTGGGGCAATGGACGGAGAGTTCATACAGACAGGAGTTGTGGAAGTGGATGTTCATGCGGAGGAGGGGCATGTGGCTGACATGCAGGTGGACCTAGGGTCAAGGAAACGAGCAGCTGTAATGTTGGATCCAGAGGATGTGCTAACACCAGTGCAAAGGCCTGTCAAAAAGCTGTGGGCAGCTGTGGTACATGAGGGTGGTGTGGGGCCTAAAGGACAAAGGCCTGTGAGGAATGCTGGGGGAATTCCAAGTGAGGATTCAAAAATGTAAGTGTCATAAACTTACCTAACCTTATTATAACAAGCGCAATTTAATTTAGCATAATCCAACTAAATATATTTTAGATAAGTTTACAATAATTTAATAATAAACAAGGGAAAGCCACCTTTGTCTTATTCCGGTGTCTAACGGTCAATGTTAATGGTTTGTGTAATGTGCGGAAGAGAGATTGGTTAGGGGGGATTTTGGGATGCTATCATGTGGATGTGGCTTGTGTGCAGGAGCACAATTATAAGATGGGTGGTGAGTTGGTCATGGCAGGGTATGTCGTGTATGTTGGGTATACATGTAGGTTGAAAGGAGGAGCAGCTGTTTTGATTTGGGAAACCAGCCCATTTGTTGTGAGCCATTGGGAAGTGAGTGGGGATGGTAGGATTGTTCGAGTTGAGGGCTTATGGGGTAGGGAACGCGTAGGTTTTATGAGTGTATATGGGCCAGCAGAGGGTGATGGGGGAGTTAAAAGTAGGTTTGTGAGGGATGAGCTAGTGTATCACCTACGGTCGATGCCGGTAGTGTCGATTGTAGGTGGGGACTGGAATTGTGTGACTAGTCAGCGGGATGTGGAGCCACGGGGAGCTTGGCATGCGGTAGGATCATTGGGGGACCTGCTCTATGGAGTGGGGTTGCGAGATGTAAAGGGAGGGGTGGAGGTGAATATACTTTTGTGAGGAAAGGATATGCTGCGAGATTGGATAGAATATATGCGAATCCAGCGGTTGAGGTGCAGAGATTTGAAACTGTGGACATGGCATTCTCGGATCATCGTGGGGTATTAGTGAATTTGGCGTGGGATGGATTGCCTAGGAGATATGGGGGGTATTGGAAGTTGAATGTGGGTTTGCATAAATGGGGGAAGGGGGTTTTGCAGAGTTGTGGGAAAATTTGTGGGGGGTTTGTTAGCATTATGACCGTGGTGGAGCCTATGCCTGGATGGTACTGGGCTCCAGGGGGTGGGTGGGAAGAATTGGGTAACGGGGTTTGGTTGGGGTCCCGAGGCATTGGAGTTTCAGGTTGTTAAAAGCATGTGTGGGGGAAGCGGGCGAGATGTGATTTCTTGGTGGGATACAGTGGCTAAGGTACGCATTAAGGAGTTTTATGTTGGGTGTGGGAGGGAGAAAGGCAGGTTATCGTATGGGTTGCAGAGGTATTTGGAAGGGCAATTAAGGGATTGTCATGTAGGGGTTAGGGAGACCTATCCAGTACAAATAATTGAGGGTTTGAAGGAGCAGATCAGGGACATCCAAAATATGCATTTTGATGGAGCGAGGGTGGATGGGGGATTGGAGAGGGTGATGTGGGGATATAGGCCATCTGCCTGTGTTTTGCGTGAGCAGCGACGTAAGAGAGAGGCTATGAGCACAATGAATGTTGTGGTGGGGAAGGACCTGGGCGGTTATAGGGAGTGTCAGATGTTGCGGACGACAGAGGGAATGAGTGGATATATAGATGCGTTTTTTGGTGAGTCGATGGGAGGGGGGGATATTGACGAGGAGGCATTACATGTGATGGGAGGGGGGCTGCGGTGTGAGTTGGACAATGATGATAGGGGAGAGTTGGGAGGGTTGATAACAGAGGAGGAAGTATGGAGGGCTGTAATGGGCATGTGCATAGGCAAGTCCCCAGGTTTAGATGGTTTACCTTGTGAGTTTTATGTGGAAAATTGGGGAGTGTTGAAGGGGTTTTTAGTAGTTTTGTTTAATGAAATGAAGCATAGAAGGGTATTTGGGGACATACAGCGAACAGGTGTAGCAGTGCTGGTGCCAAAGCGAACACTGTGTGTGTACATTACCGATTATAGAGTGCTTACCCTAATGTGCTGTGATTATAAGATCTACGCGAAAATATTGGGGAATCGTCTGAAGAGTGTGGTTGGCAGGGTGATAGATGAGGGATAGTATGGGATTCCGAGCAGATCAATGTATGAGGGACACGGGTGTATCAGGGATTTCATTGACTGGAATCGGGTGGAAGAGGAGGCTGGGGTTTTAGCATTAGATTGGAGGGCCGCATATGATAGTGTTCACCGTGAGGCATTGTGGAGATTCATGAGATGGCAGGGGTTCGGGGCTGAAGTGGTGGGATGGGCAAAGTCGTTATATGAGGGAGCGCGTGTGCGTGTGCAGGTGAATGGTTTTTTAGGGAGACATATTGAAATGGCAAGGGGATTGAGACAGGGGTGTCCTATATCACAGTTGTTTGCCTGTGTTCAGGATCCCCTCTATAGGGAGATAAGGAGATGTCTTGAGGGAAATGTGACGGTCGATAGGGTAAGGGGAGTGGGTATTGTGGGATATGTGGATGATACCACGGTTTTAGATAGGGATAGGCAGGATTTAGGGGCAGTGGGGAGGGTGGTGGGGTTTTTTGGAGAAGCAACAGGTATGAAAATAAATGAAGAGAAATCGTTGTACATGGAGGTGGGGAGGAAGGTGGGGATGGGAGTTGTGGCAGTGGGGAAACTTGTGGATAGGTTGAAAATGTGCGGTGTAGTATACATGCGGGTGTGTGAGGAGGCGAGGGTGGTGAATTCGAAGAGGGTGATGGATGGGGTGTTAAGTCGAGTATGAGAGCAGCGAATTTAACTTTACATCAGAGGGCGATAATGGTAAATGTATTGATCTATAGTAAATTGTGGCATGTGGGGTCAGTATATCCACTGGTGAGTTGTGATGTGCGTAGGTTCCTGGGAAGAATAATGCGATTTATATGGGGTTCAGGCTGTGAGTGGTTAAGTAGGGGAGTGGTCTCGCTCCCCATCGCCAGGGGGGGGCTGGGGCTTATTTCGTTGCATCGACGGTTAAAAAGTGTGTATGTGAAGAGGTGTTATATGAGGGAAAGAGGGAGGGGAGAGGGCTGGCTGCGGAGGATTCATGAGGATATAGGTCGATGGTGGAAGGGTAAGGAGTTAAAGGACTGTGAGGGGATGATTCAATTTATGTTAGTGGTTCAGGACCCGGGGAAGGTGAGGCTTGGGGTGTTGGATGGGGTGGGAATGGGAAGGGTGGTGGCGGTGGTAGTGTGTGTATACCCTATGTATGCTTGGGGTGTAGTGTGGGGATTGTTGAGGGAAGCTAGGATTGATCCGAGGGTGCAGGAGGTAGTTTATAAGTTTCTGCATGGCATACTTCCATCTGGGGCGTTGTTGCATACTAGGGGATTAGTGGAAGGGAGTGGTTGTGTGGGGAGGAAGCGACTGCTTATCATGTAGTGTATTTTTGCGATAGGTTGGGGGCAGTGCGGGAGTGGTTTAGTCATGTGTTGGGATTGCTGGGGGGTCATTTCGGTGCTGAGGGCTTTGAGTTTGGATGTGAGTGGTATGGATAAGCGGATCCAAAGGGCGGTAGTGTATTTGGTCACTGATTTCATTTATTATTCATGGGCGATGCGTCAGGTGGGGGCTGCTGAGCGCATTAAGATGATGATAGCAGGGTTTTATAGGACTAAATGCCGAACTAAAAAGATTATGGGGGGGAAATGGGAGGTGGATCTCCCGGAGGGTTATCGGAACCTCACAGTGTGGGGGTTAAAGGGAGCGAAAAGGTAAGGGGTAGAGACGGGCTGGTTTTCCGTTTACAAGGGGGGGGTGAGTGTGAGGCGGATAGAGGTTAGAACAGAGGTGAGAACAGAGGTGGTACAATTCAAGGATAATGTGTGTAATAGGGGTGTCAACTGTCGTGTGTGGGTGTGTATTACATGATGGGGTTACCATCTGAAAGATCTGGAGAAGGGTCATGGGGGGGTTCTTATAGTGCGGCATGCACCCGGGGGGGTAGGGGATCAGGTGTGTGTCATGGGACGTGTTAATCGTTAGATATGTTTTACGGCATTTGAATAAAGGTGTGTCTAATGTTACATTGCAATCCACATGATGTGGAAAACGATTGTTTATATATGTTTTAGTGGTTAATGTTCTTGGGTGTGTATTGAGAGGTTCTTGGATATGTATTGATAGGTTGTGTATGTTGAACATTGAATTCTTTATACATGAACGCCGGTGATTTGTTGCGTTTTGTCAATGTTTGTCATTGTGTTTGTGAACGTGCGATAGTCTTATCACGGTAGGAAATGTTTATATATATTTTGTGTTTAATATTATCTAATGTGTGTGCTTCTTATGTTCTGATATTTATGATCAAATAGTGTGGGAGATTGTAGTACGTGTGTGTCCTATTGGATAATTTGATGTTCTTGGATATGTATTATTTTGCTATGTGCATTGTACCCTGTTTCAATAAAATATAAAAATAAATATAAAATATATATATATATATATATATATATATATATATATATATATATATATATATATATATATATATATATATTATGTCTGCGATTAGGTAAAACTTGCGATTTTGGCTTAAATAGCAACGCTCTTCTTGCCATATAAGACAAGCGAAAATTTGTGTGTGCAATAATTTCGCCAAAATCCTTCTGAACCTAAAGAAAAAAAAATATTTCATTGTGTTTGTTTATTATTAAATTAATGTTAACGTATCTAAAATATATTTAGTTGGATTAGGCTAAATTAAATTGCGCTTGTTGTAATAAGGTTAGGTAGGTTTTCAAAGTTTCTCTTGGTAAATATATTTTAGATACGTTAACATTAATTTAATAATAAACAAACACAATGAAATATATTTTTCGATATGTTCAGAATGATTTTGGCGAAATTATTGCATACACAAATTTTCACTTGTCTTATATGGCAAGGTGAGCGTCGCTATTTAAGCCAAAATCGCAAGTTTTACCTAATCGGCACGACATATATATATAATATATATATATATATATATATATATATATATATATATATATATATATATATATATATATATATATATATATATATATATATATATATATATATATATATATATATATATATATATGACAAAATGCAACACGTTTCCTTAAAGAAGTGGGTTCCAGACTCATCGACACCACCAGGGACCCAAGGGCAGCCACGTTCATGTTCCAGCGTCTCAGCGTGGCCTCCTGAGGGCAAACGCATGCTGCATACTTGGCTCGCGTCCGGCTTCGGAGGAGCTGGAGGAGATTCATAATCTTTGATATATGTACCATTGTGTTCATGTTCATGTTTTCTGTCAATGTATTCTATTATATATATATATATATATATATATATATATATATATATATATATATATATATATATATATATATATATACGTATATATATATATATATATATATATATATGTCATGCCGATTAAGTAATACTGGTCAATTAGCAAGAACTCATCTAAAATTAAGACCTTTCTAAAATTTTCTCTTATACGTTTAAAGATATATTTTTTTCATTTATGTTAATGTAAGAATTTATAATTTTGTACCAAGAGAAACTTTGAAAACCTACCTAACCTTATTACAACAAGTGCAATTTAATTTAGCCTAACCCAACTAAATATATTTTAGATACGTTAACATTAATTTAATAATAAATAAACACAATGAAATATATTTTTTTCGTTATGTTCAGAATGATTTTGGCGAAATTATTGCATACACAAATTTCCACTTGTCTTTTATGGCAAGGTGAGCGTTGCTATTTAAGCATAAATTGCAAGTTTTACCTTCCACATTACTTTGTGACATTTTCACATAATATCATATTGCGTTCTTCCTTACTAATAGCTAAAGTAAGGAAGTCCGGCTGTATAACATTATATGTGGCCAACATAAATTACTTAACGGAATCATGTAAAATTATTGTATATACTTAATGGTCTTAAAATCTTATGTAAGGTGTAACAGTGTGAGTTGCCAAGCACTAGTGTAACGACCAGTCTCTGGTTAACCCGAGCTACCTCTAAGTATGTCACGTGACCTACCTTATGTCAGGTCACCCCTCCCCCCCCCCCCATTATTGGCAGTAGCAGCTGGTCTGGGAAGTCATCTGTTGTAACAGAGCCGTATTCCCTTAGATCATACTTAAGGAGGTGCTTGTGTGGGACTTATCTGTATATGTATTACGTCCCAAGTCAAATAGGATATATTCACCGGTGATCTGAAAATCTCCGGATTCTATGTCATCACTGAAGGCTCTTATAATAATAATATTATTATTTCTACAAGTACATGTACAAGGTATACAGGCCTAGCTGACAACAATGACATACTACTACATAGAAAGCCGCTTGTTATGCTCTCAGAACATTTTGGGCAAATTAGGTCAGTTGTGTCCCAGGATGCGACCCACACCAGTCAACTAACTCCCAGGTACCCATTTTACTGATGGGGAACGTAGACAAACGGTGTAAAGAAACACGCCCAATGTTTCTACCCTCGCTGGGAATCTAACCCAGACATCATATAATGACTAACAGCATGCTCATTGGAGAAACCAGGTATATATATATACTCAAAAATCCGGGACAAAGGAATTAATGTACAATTGCTATGGATTCCATCACACATTGGATTACTCCTTCATGATAAAGTTGATATGTTAGCCAAGAAGAGCACCTAGAGGAGAATGTAGAATATAACTTTGGTATATCTGTGTCTAGCATTAGGAATAATATTAGAGAAATAAATAATGAAAATGATTGTTAGAGGAATGCAGTTAGAAGTCTGAGTAGATCTATAACCCACTATGATAACATGAACGTAGATAAGTATGTTTATGGAGCAACTTGCAATGTGAACAGACTGACTGATGTTGTAGTGGCCAGGCTTAGGCTTGGCTACAAGTACTTCTGTCAGTTTGGGAGATACACAGATGATGATCAAACTAAATGCAAATTATGTGATCAGGCATATGGTCACTGTCTTGAACAGTATGTGCTTAATTGTCCACTTATTGAGGAATATAGAGATAGACAGTATAATAACCTATGTGACATGTCAAGATATCTTATTAATGAAAATAAGATACCAGATATACTAAACAAATTTTCTAAATTTGCTTGTAACAGATAAGTGAACTGTAGATATAAATCCATGGGTGCACAATAAACTAGCCACTTCGGTTGCAAAATCTAAATCTTACTTAATTCGTGTGAAAGGAAATGAAACCTTAAGGTCATGTACCAATATTCAAAAGTCTCAAACTACTTACCTCTTTAAGGGGGCTCCTTGACGTGGTAAAGAGGCTATCGGTCTGAG
>WNWK01028805.1:10000-25007 GCA_009830355.1 Cherax destructor | reverse complement strand
ATTTATGGGGCAGATTAGGGACCAGTCCCTCCAGGATCTTCAAGGTGTACATTATGATATATCTCTCTCGCCTGCGCTCCAGTGAGTACAAGTCAAGCGATCCCAGTAGTTAAGGTGTTTGACGGAACTTATACGTGCAGTAAAGGTTCTCTGTACATTCTCTAGATCAGCAATTTCACCTGCCTTGAATGGGGATGTTAATTAATGTACAGCAGTATTCCAGCCTAGAGAGAACAAGTGATTAAAAAGGATCTTCATTGGCTTGGCATCTCTTGTCTTGAATGTTCTCATTATCCATCCTATCAGTTTCTTCGCAGATGTGATAGTGGCAGTGTTGTGGTCCTTGAAGGTGAGACCCTCAGACATTACCACTCCCAGGTCCTTCACATTACTTTTCCGCTCTATTGTGTGATTAGAGTTTGTAATATACTCAGTTCCAGTTATTATTTCCTCCAGTTTTCCATAACAGAGTAGTTGGAATTTGTTTTCATTGAACATCATGTTGTTCTCTGTTGGTTTACATCTTCTTGGAGATTTGCCGTGTCCTCAATGCACTCTCATGCAGAATGCAGAAAGGGTGGTGGTGAGTGTGGGAGTGGGTGGTGCTGTGTGTGAGTGTGGGTGGTGGTGAGGGTAAGTGTGAGTGGTGGTGTGAGTGTGGATGCTGGTGAGTGTGGGTGTTGGTGAGTGTGCATGTGTGGGTGTGGGTGATGGTGGGGTGTGGGGGGGGAGTGTGGGCTGGGAGTGAGATGGGGTGGTGGTGAGATGAAGAGATGGTGGTGAGTGTGGGTGTTGATTTATGGGGGGGTTTGGGGAGTGAGGGGGTGGGGAGTGATGGGGCGGGGAGTTTAAGGGTGGGGGTGGGGGGTGAGTGTGGGGGTGGGGGTGTGGGGGGTTTGGGGGTGAGGGTGGGAAAGGTTTAAAGGGGTGGGTGTGGGTGGTGGTTAGTGTTTGGGGGGGATGAAAATTGGTGGGGGGAAGGGGGTGTGGGTGGGTGATGGTGGGTGGTGGAGTGTGTGAGTGTGGGTGGTGGTGAGTGTGGGTATGGGTGGTGGTGAGTGTGGGTGGTGGTCTGTGTGTGGGTGTGGGCATGGGTGGTGGTGAATGTGGGTGTGGATGGTGGTGAGTCTGGGTGTGGGTAGTGGTGGTGTGTGTGGGTGGTGGTGAGTGTGGGTGGTGGTAAATGTGGGTGGTGGTGAGTGTGGATGTTGACGGTTTTGAGTTTGGATGGTGGTGAGTGTGGGTGGTGGCGAGTGTGGGTGTGGATTTCGGTGATTGTGGGTATGGGTGGTGGTAAGTGTGGACGTGGATGGTGGTGAGTGTCTGTGGTGGTGAGTGTAGGTGTGGGTTTGGGTGGTGGTGGGTGTAAGTGTGGGTGGTGAGTGTGTCTGGTGGTGTGGGCGTGGGTGGTGGTGAGTGTGGGTGGTTTTGAGTGTGGGTGGTGGTGTGGGCGCTTGGGTGCTGGTGAGTGTGGGTGGTGGTGGGTGTGGGTGGTGGTGAGTGTGGGCGTGGGTGGGCGTTGTGTGGCCACCTGGCGCCCATACACCATTACCAGTTATGTGGCAACCACTTCTCGCCTCTGGTGTGTACTCACCCATATGTGGATACAGGGGTCGTGTCACTAGGTCCACTCTCTCCCTGCTCCATGAGCTTTATCATACCTCTTCTTAAAGCTGTGTATGGATCCTGCCTCCACTACATCACTTTCTAGATTGTTCCACTTCCTGACAACTCTATGACTGAAGAAATACTTCCTAACATCCCTGTGACTCATCTGGGTTTTCAACTTCCAGTTATGACCCCTTGTTGCTGTGTCCCATCTCTGAAACATTCTGTCTCTGTCCACCTTGTCAATTCTTCTCTGTATTTTATATGTTATCATGTCTCCCCTGTCTCTCCTGTCCTCCAGTATCGTCAGGTTGATGTTTCCTTAACCACTCCTACCCTTACTTCCAGGACTAGTCTTTTTGCAAACCTTTGCATTTTCTTTAATTTCTTGACATGGTTAATTAACCAGGTGTGGGTTTCATACTGGTGGTGTATACTCCAATATGGGCCTAACATACACGGTGTACAGTGTCGTAAATGACTCCTTACTTAGACGTCGAAAAGCTGTTCTTACGCTTGCCAGGCGTTCATATGCTGCAGCATTTATTTGGTTAATGTGCGCCTCAGATGATATGCTCGGTATGATGCTCACCACAAGGTCCTTCTCCTTGAGTGAGGTTTGCAGCCTTTGCCTATCTAGCCCGTACTTTGTCTACGGTCTTCTTTGACCTTCCCCAATCTTCATGACTTTGCACTTGTTTTGGTTAAACTCCAAAAGCCAGTTGTCGGACCAGGTTTCCAGATCACTTTGTAGCATTTCCTGGCCTCGTCCTCTTGCATTATCCTCTTTACTTTCACGTCGTCTGCCAGCAGGAACACCTCTGACTCCATCACTTCTGTCATTCACGTCTACAAACAACAGCAGCGGCCCTCGTACTGGTCTTTGAGGAACACCACCCGTCACACGTACCTATGGCGACGACACTTGTATACGGGACATCACTCGTGTCGTTCCTCACGTACCTGTAGCGACGACACTTGTATACGGGACATCACTCGTGTCGTTCCTCACGTACCTGTAGCGACGACACTTGCTTACGGGACATCACTCGTGTCGTTCCTCTCATGTATTCCTTTATCCAGTGTGTTGTTCTTCCTGTTATTCTCTGCTCCTTCTCTCTGAAGTCTTTGCTTCTCGTCTTATAATTCCATCCTCTCAGGTCTGGGACCAGTCTAGTTGCAATACTTTAAGACCCTTGAAAGAGGAGCCTTGATTCCGTTGAGGGGCTCTTGATCCAGGGAACTGCTCTCATTCTCCCTTCGCTTGGATCAAACCTGACTGTTTCCCTTTTCCCAGGCGTTACATGACGCATACGGGTTTAGCCCTTTCAACTGATCAAAATAAATAAATGCCAACCTCTGTATTTTCTGTAGCTCCTGGCCATGTCTGGTAGTATTGCTGTAGCTCCTAGCCATATCTGGCAGTGCTGCTGTAGCCTGGCCATATTTGGTAGTGCTGCTGTAGCTACTGGCCATGTCTGGTAGTGCTGCTGTAGCTCCTGGCCATGTCTGGTAGTGTTGCTGCAGCCTGGCCATGTCTGGTAGTACTGCAGTAGCTACTAGCCCTGTTTCGTAGTGCTGTTGTAGCTTCTGGCTATGTCTGTCAGTGCTGCTGTAGCTCCTGGCCATGTCTTGTAGTACTGCTGTAGTTCCTGACCATGTCTGGTAGTACTCCTGTACCTCTTAGCCATGTCTTTTAGTACTACTGTAGCTCCTGACCATGTCTTTTACTACTACTGTAGCTCCTGGCCATGTCTGGTAGTGCTGCTGTAGCTCCTGGCCATGTCTGGTAGTGCTGCTGTACCCTGGACATGTCTGGTAGTGCTGCTGTAGCTCCTGGCCATGTCTGGTAGTGCTGTTGTACACTGGACATGTCTGATAGTGCTGCTGTAGCTACTGGCCATGTCTGGTAGTGCTGCTGTAGCTCCTGGCCATGTCTGGTAATGATGCTGTATCTCCTGGCCATGTCTGGTAGTGCTGCTGTACCCTGGACATGTCTGGTAGTGCTGCTGTACCCTGGACATGTCTGGTAGTGCTGCTGTAGCCTGGCCTTGTCTGGTAGAGCTGCTGTAGCTCCTGGCCATGTTTGGTAGAGCTGCTGTAGCTCCTGGCCATGTTTGTGTGTATGGTGGGCGTGGTATAGAGATGGTCGTGTGTGTGTGTGTGTGGTGGGCGTGTGTATATGGTGGGTGTGGTGTAGAGGTGGGCGTATGGGTGGTGGTGGTGGTGGTGGCGTGGCAGCTGGTGCCAGCAGTGGGCAGCTGGGCCAGTCGCCAAGCAGAGGGCGTGTGTGTGGAGTAGCGGCGTGGTGCTGCTCAGTCGTGGTGGTGACATGCTGTGCCGGCTCTGGCAAGCTTCACAATGCAGTGTAACAGTGTAGTGTAGCAGTGATGAGTGCAGTGATGGCCCTCTGGGCAGGAGCGAGGGGGGCGCCGCTCCAGTGTGTGTACCTGCGGCAGGTGGCCTGCCCTCCCACTTCTCCTGCTGCGTGACGCCTGCTACTGGCAGTATGGAGGTCAGGAGACGACAGGAGAGGAGGGAGGGGAAGGACAGGAAAGACCCAAAAGACGGGAAAACTGGTCAGGCCGGGAAGACCACGACAGCCAAGCTGAAGGAACGATGGCTACTGACCAGGAAGACCTGGCGGTACATGAGCGATGCCGGGAAGAAACTCTTCCCTGATGGTGTCAACCCACAGAGGACGGAAGACATTCCTCAGGTGGAAGAACACTTTCAGAAGATCAACAATCGCAGTCGCGAGTACATCCTTTGGCCGCAGCCGCAGGTGTCTCCTCGCACCGCCAGACGCAGACGCAAGCGGCTGACGAGCGTCACTTCAGACACGACAGACACAGGCGAGGACTATGAAGATACAGACGATGATATCCTGGATGGGGTCGGTGGTGTTGCTCATGGCGGCCTTGGGGTCCCTGGCACGCTGGGCATGTCCGCGGGTGAGGGTATGGTCCCTATCATGGGCATGTCCTCGGGAGCGGGTACGGTCCACGGACTAGGAATGGGGACTGGAATACACACGAGTTTGGCCGCTGGAATGCATGCAAGCGCTGCTTCGACGCCAGGGATACCCTGGAGCCCAGGCACTAGCTCTGCCATGTACACGGGTGCCACGAACTATGGACCAGCTTTCCAGATGCCCCCTCAGCCTGGAGGCCTACATAGTGGGGCCAGCCTACCCGTCATCGCAGGGCACACCAGGGAGAGGATACTAGCCGCTGGGGAGCTGAGGTACGAGTTGCCTCCAGAGGTGTACCAACAGTTGCTGCGGAGTTACGGTTCGTGCAACCTGCACCACGTCGCGTCCCGTCTCCTGGAAGAGCAGTTAACTGAAGAAGACGAGGATGATGAAGACCTGGAGGTGCTCCTTCCTGCCACCCGCAGTGTTGGCTGTCAGACCGACCCGCACCTTGACATGTGTGTTCAGACTGATGACGATGCCACCGCCGAAGACATGGTTAAGGTTGGAGCGGAGTCACGTAGTGTCACAGAGGCTGCGGCAGCTGAAGCGCAGGCGCAAGCTCGCGCTGAAGCTCAAGCTCTCCAGCAAGCACATGGGGCAGCAGCACCAACAGCAGGAGCAGCAGCTGCCACCACAGACGCAGGTCTCAGCAACACTTCCATGCTTAAGAAGTTATGGCAGAGACGAGAGAGTGCAGCAAGTGCTAATGTTAAACTTGAGGAGCTTCAGCAGACAGCGAAGGATGCAGCAGCCTCCAAGAAGTTAACTTCAGATAAGGATCGCGAGGCACACCTCAGAAAGGGGGTAGTGGCCGCTAAACTCGCATGGGCAGAGAAGGCAGCGGCTGCCGGGGGAGCTCCAGTTGTTCCTCCTGGACAAAAACCCAAACACGAGAAAACACCAGAGAAGACCAGCAAACTGAAAAATGTATTTAAACTTGGATTAAAGTGTGACGTGGATCAGGCTGGAGGCACCTTGAAAAAGTCGATCGAAAAAACAAAAATCGATAAGTTTAAAACAGTAAATTATGATAAAACTTTGCGTAACATTAAATCAAAATGGGTCCCCAGCACCGAGCACGAAGATTTCCTGAAGCAATATCAGTACAAGGAGGAGAAGAGAATTAAGAAGAAGGCGAAGGGTATCCAGGTGGGTGAGCCTCTGCCTCAGTTTATCCTGGCTGGTTTCCGGATTAACGTCCCCGTTGAGATAATCCGACAGCGGCGGAAGTCACGCAGGCGGCTCTCGAAGGCCGACTCCAGCGACGTTTCGAGCAGCGAGTGTTCGATCAGCATTCCGCCGTCGTTGCCCACGTCGCCTCGTTACTCCATCACCGTTACGGACGACGTGGGCACACGGGACATGCTGGTGTCCGAGGCGGAGGCCCTCAGGATATGTCAGATGGGCTCCCACGTTGTGTACAAGCGTTCCAGTATTGATGCTTCCGTTGACACGAGTGAATTCGAGGTGGGGGAGGGTGCGGTGGGCGGCCTCCCGCAGTACCAGCGGTCCATATCTGCTCTCCAAGCCTCCGGCCACCTGGCCCAAATGATCCACCACCTGAGGGGTCGGGGGTCACATCCACAGGTTAACCCGGGTCAGGGGGGTCATCGAAGTAATCAGGGACTACTACAGTCTCTTCTCCCGGCAGTGATGCAGAGGACACGTTCCGGAGGCAGCGGGCATGCTTCCAGGCTGGTGCCCAAGAAGATCTGGCGGGCCAGGTCCAAGAGTCAGTCCAGAGCTTCAGCCGGTACTACCTCCATCTGGACTCCCATGGTGAGTACTACCATCTCCCTCTATCTGGTCTCCTATACCACCTTACTACCTGGTCTTCTGTACCACCTTACTACCTGGTCTCCTGCACCACCTTGTCTCCTATACCACCTTACTACCTGGTCTCCTATACCACCTTACTAACTAGTCTCCTCTACCACCTTACTACCTGGTCTCCTATACCACCTTACTAACTGGTCTCCTGTGCCACCTTACTACCTGGTTTCCTATAAAACCTTACTTCCTGGTCTCCTATACCAACTTACTACCTGGTCTCCTGTACCCCCCTTACTACCTGGTAAAATAAGATTTCTTCGGATTTTTATCTCCGGAGGGTTAGCCACCCAGGATAACCCAAGAAAGTCAGTGCGTCATCGAGGACTCTCTGTCTTATTTCCATTGGGATCCTTAAAACGCGGGAAGAACTAAAAGCAATAAATTAATTTGAAAGAAACCCAAAGTATTTCTTTTCTTATGCCAAATCAAAGTCGAGAACAACATCCAGTATTGGGCCAATACTTAAACGCCATGGGGTCCTACACAGATGACAGTAAGGAAATGAGTGAGCTACTCAAGTCCCAATATGACTCGGATTTTAGCGAGCCACTAACACACAGAGAGTCGAAGACCTAAATTAATTTTTTATGAGAGAGCCACAGAATTTGGTAGACACAAACCTATCTGATAATATCCAGACGCCAAATGACTTCGAAAAGGCGATAAATGACATGCCCATGCACTCTGTCCCAGGCCCAGACTCATGGAACTCCGTGTTCATCAAGAATTGGAAGAGGCCCCTATCACGTTTTTTTTAACATCTTATGGAGAGGGAGCATGGACACAGGGGTCGTCCCACAGCTGCTAAAAACAACAGACATAGCCCCACTCCACAAAGGGGGCAGTAAAGCAATAGCAAAGAACTACAGACCGATAGCGCTAACGTCCCACATCATAAAAACTTTGAAAGGGTTCTAAGAAGCAAGATCGCCACTCATATAGATACCCATCAGTTACACAACCCAGGGCAGCATGGGTTTAGAGCAGGTCGCTCCTCTCTGTCCCAACCACTGTACTAACCTACTACCTGGTCTCCTGTACCACCTTACTACCTGGTCTCATGTACCACCTGGTCTCCTGTACCCCCTTACTACCTGGTCTCCTGTACCACCTTACTACCTGGTCTCCTGTACCACCTTACTACCTGGTCTCCTGTACCACCTTACTACCTGGTCTCCTGTACCACCGTACTACCTGGTCTCCTGTACCACCTTACTATCTGGTCTCCTATGCCACCTTACTACCTGGTCTCCTCTATCACCTTCCTACCTGGTCTTCTACACTAATTTACTTCCTGGTCTCCTGTACCACCTTACTACCTGGTCTCCTATACTAATTTACATCCTGGTCTCCTGTACCACTTTACTACCTGGTCTCCTGTACCACCTGGTCTTCTGTACCACCTTACTATCTGGTCTCCTATGCCACCTTACTACCTGGTCTCCTCTATCACCTTCCTACCTGGTCTTCTACACTAATTTACTTCCTGGTCTCCTGTACCACCTTACTACCTGGTCTCCTATACTAACTTACTACCTGGTCTCCAGTTCCACCTTACTACCTTGTCTCCTATACTAAATTACTACCTGGTCTCCTGTACCACGTTACTAGCTGGTCTCCTGTACTACCTGATCTCATGTACCACCTTACTACCTGGTCTCCAGTACCACCTTACTACCTGGTCTCCTGTACCACCTTATTACCTCCTCTCGTGTACCTCCTTATTACCTGATCTAAAATACTAACTTACTACGTGGTCTCCAGTACCACCTTTCTACCTGGTCTCCTATACAAACTTACTACCTGGTCTCCAGTTCCACCTTACTACCTGGTCTCCTATACTAACTTACTACCTGGTCTCCTGTACCACCTTACTAGCTGGTCTCCTGTCCCACCTTACTACCTGGTCTCCTATACTAACTTACTACCTGGTCTCCAGTTCCACCTTACTACTTGGTCTCCTATACTGACTTTCTACCTGGTCTCCTGTACCACCTTACTAGCTGGTCTCCTGTACCACCTGATCTCCTGTACTGCCTTACTACCTGTTCTCGTGTACCTCCTTATTACCTGATCTCCAATACTAACTTACTACGTGGTCTCCAGTACCACCTTACTACCTGGTCTCCTATACAAACTTACTACCTGGTCTCCAGTTCCACCTTACTACCTGGTCTCCTATACTAACTTACTACCTGGTATCTTGTACCACCTTACTAGCTGGTCTCCTGTACCACCTTACTACCTGGTCTCCTATACTAACTTACTACCTGGTCTCCAGTTCCACCATACTACCTGGTCTCCTATACTGACTTTCTACCTGGTCTCCTGTACCACCTTACTAGCTGGTCTCCTGTACCACCTGATCTCCTGTATTGCCTTACTACCTGCTCTCGTGTACCTCCTTATTACCTGATCTCTAATACTAACTTACTACGTGGTCTCCAGTACCACCTTACTACCTGGTCTCCTATACAAACTTACTACCTGGTCTTCAGTTCCACCTTACTACCTAGTCTCCTATACTAACTTACTACCTGGTCTCCTGTACCACCTTACTAGCTGGTCTCCTGTACCACCTTACTATCTGGTCTCCTATACTAACTTACTACCTGGTCTCCAGTTCCACCTTACTACCTGGTCTCCTATACTGACTTTCTACCTGGTCTCCTGTACCACCTTACTAGCTGGTCTCCTGTACCACCTGATCTCCTGTACCACCTTACTACCTGGTCTCTTATACAAACTTACTACCTTGTCTCCTGTACCTCCTTTTTACCTGGTCTCCTATACTAACTTACTACCTGGTCTCTTGTACCACCTTACTACCTGGTATCCTGTACCACCTTACTACGTGGTCTCCTGTACCACCTTACTACCTGGTCTCCTGTACCACCTTCCTACCTGGTCTCCTGTACTTCCTTACTACCTGATCTCCTATACCACCTTACTACCTGGTCTCCTATACCACCTTACTACCTGGTCACTTATATGTTCGGAACTACTAAATGCCTGAAATGATGTACTTGAAGTTTTAGCAGTAAAGATCGAGAATCAAAACCTGGTCATTGTGGTAGACATTTTGGTAGACACAAACCTATCTGATAATATCCAGACGCCAAATGACTTCGAAAAGGCGATAAATGACATGCCCATGCACTCTGTCCCAGGCCCAGACTCATGGAACTCCGTGTTCATCAAGAATTGGAAGAGGCCCCTATCACGTGTTTTTAACATCCTATGGAAAGGGAGCATGGACACAGGGGTCGTCCCACAGCTGCTAAAAACAACAGACATAGCCCCACTCCACAAAGGGGGCAGTAAAGCAATAGCAAAGAACTACAGACCAATAGCGCTAACGTCCCACATCATAAAAACTTTGAAAGGGTTCTAAGAAGCAAGATCGCCACTCATATAGATACCCATCAGTTACACAACCCAGGGCAGCATGGGTTTAGAGCAGGTCGCTCCTGTCTGTCGCAACCACTACGACAAGGTCCTGGATGCTCTAAAAGACAAACAAAATGCAGATGTTATATACACAGACTTTGCAAAAGTCTTTGATAAGTGTGACCATGGTGTAATAGCACACAAAATTTGTGATAAAGGAATAACAGGAAAAGTTGGTACATGGATCAATAATTTCCTAACAGAACACAAAGAGTAGTAGTCAACAGAGTAAAGTATGAGGCAGCTACTGTGAAAAGCTCTGTTCCACAAGGCACAGTACTCGCTCCCATCCTGTTCCTCATCCTCATATATGACACAGACAGGGATATAAGCCACAGTGCCGTGTCTTCCTTTGAACATGACACCCGGGCCGAGGGAGCGTAGACCCCCGGAACCCTCTCCAGGTAAACTACCAGGCCTCCTGTACAATCTAACTACCTGGTCTCGTGTACAACCTTACTACCTGGTCTCCTGTACCACTTTACTGCATGGTCTCCTATACAACCTTATTACCTTGTCTCCTATACCACCTTACTACCTAGTCTTTTGTACCACCTTCCTACCTGGTCTCCTATACCACCTTTCTACCTGGTCTCCTGTACCACCTTACCACATGGTCTCCTATATCACCTTACTTCCTTGTCACCTTTACCACCTTACTACCTGGTCTGTACCACCTTACTACCTGGTCTCTTATACCACCTTCCTACCTGGTCTCCTGTACCACCTTACTACCTGGTCTCCACTACCACCTAACTACCTGGTCTCCTATACCACCTTTCTACCTGGTCTCCTATACCACCTTTCTACCTGGTCTCATGTACCACCTTACCACCTGGTCTCCTATACCACCTTACTTCCTGGTCACCTATACCACCTTACTTCCTGGTCACCTATACCACCTTACTACCTGGTCTCCTATACCACCTTACTACCTGGTCTGTACCACCTTACTACCTGGTCTCCTATACCACCTTACTACCTGGTCTCTTATACCACCTTACTTCCTGGTATCCTATACCACCTTCCTACCTGGTCTCCTATACCACCTTTCTACCTGGTCTCCTGTACCACCTTACTACCTGGTCTCCTATACCACCTTTCTACCTGGTCTCCTGTACCACCTTACTACCTGGTCTCCTGTACCACCTTTCTACCTGGTCTTCTATACCACCTGGTCTCCTATACCACCTTACTACCTGGTCTCCTATACCACCTTACTATCTGGTCTCCTGTACCACCTTACTACCTGGTCTCTATACCACCTTACTACCTGGTCTCCTATACCACCTTACTACCTGGTCTCCTGTACCACCTTACCACCTGGTCTCCTATACCACCTTACTACCTGGTCACCTATACCACCTTACTACCTGGTCTCCTATACCACCTTACTACCTGGTCTCCTGTACCACCTTACTACCTGGTCTCCTATACCACCTTACTACCTTGTCTCCTATACCACCTTACTCCTGGTCTCCTAGTAGCCACCTACTACCTGGTCTCCTACCACCTTACTACATGGTCTCCTGTACCACTTTTCTACCTGGTCTCCTGTAACACCTTACTACCTGATCTCCTGTACCACCTTTCTACCTGGCCTCCTGTACCACCTTACACTGGTCTCCTTACCACCTTACTACCTGGTCTCTGTACCACCTTCCTACCTGGTCTCCTGTACAGCCTATACCCTGGTTCCTGTACCACCTTTACTACCTGGTCTCCTGTACCACCTTCTACCTGTCCCATCCACTTTACAGCGACACTTTCTACATGGTCTCCTGTACCACCTTACTACCTGATCTCCTGATACCACCTTTCTACCTGGCCTCTATACCAACCTTCTTCTGGTCTCCTGTACCACCTTCCTACCTGGTCTCTATACCACCTTATTACCTGGTCTCCTGATACAGAACCCTTCCCTACCACTAGGTCTCCTAGTACCACCTTACTACCTGGTCTCCTGTACCACTTTCTACCTGGTCTCCTGTACCACCTTACTACCTGGTCTCCTTACCACCTTCTACCTGGTCCTTATACCAACCTTACTTCCTGGTCTCCTGTACCACCTTACTACCTGGTCTCCTGTACCACCTTATTACCTGGTCTCATGAACGACTTACTACCTGGTCTCCTATACCACCTTACTACCTGGTCTCCTGTACCATCTTACTTCCTGGTCTCCTGTACCACCTTTCTACCTGGTCTCCTGTAACACCTTACTTTCTGGTCTTCTGTACCACCTTTCTACATGGTCTCCTCCACCACCTTCCTACCTGGTCTCCTATACTACCTTATTATCTTGTCTCTGTACCACCTTACCACCTGGTCTTCTATACCACCTTACTACCTGGTTCCTTATACCACCTTATTACCTGGTCTCCTATCACCACCTGTCACCACCTACTGGTTCTATACCACCTTATACCTGGTCTCCTATACCACCTTACTACCTGGTCTCTTTACCACCTTACCACCTGGTTCCTATACCACTTACTATCTGGTCCCTGTACACCTTACTCCTGTGTCCCTTACCACCTTACCCTGGTCTCTGTACCACCTTACCACCTGGTCTCCTATACCACACTTACACCTGGTCTCCTATCCACCTTACCACCTGGTCTCCTTTACCATCTTACCACCTTGTCTCCTACTACCCCTTTTCCTGTCCACATACTTGGTCTCCTGTCCCAAACTTACCACCTGGTCTCCTGTACCACACTTTTACCTGTTCTCCCTTACCACCTTACCACCTGGCCTCCTATACTAACTTACAACCTGGTCTCCTGTACCACCTTGCACCTGGTCTCCTATACCAGCCCTTATCCACCTAGTCTCCTGTACCACCTTACCACCTGGTCTCCTATACTAACTTATTACTTGGTCTCCTCTACCACATTACTACATGGTCTCCTATACCAACTTTCCACCTGGTCTCCTGTACCACTCTTATCCTAGCCTGGTCTCCTGTACCACCTTAGTACCTGGTCTCCTATACTAACTTACCACCTGGTCTCCTGTACCACCTTACCACCTGGTCTCCTGTACTAACTTACCACCTGGTCTCCTTACCACCTTCACTGGTCTCTGTACCACCTACACTCTGGTCTCCTATACACCTTACTACCTTGTTCCTATACCACCTTACTCCTGGTCTCCTATACTCTTTCACTGGTCTCCTGTACCACCTATACCTGTCCACACTTACCACCTGGTCTCCTATACCACCTTACCACCTGGCCTCCTATACTAACTTACCACCTGGTCTCCTGTACCACCTTTCCACCTGGTCTCCTGAACCACCTTACCACTTGGTCTCCTATACTAACTTACCACCTTGTCTCTTATACCACCTTACTTTCTGGTCTCCTATACCTACTTACAATTTCTTTATCCACTATACCCGGGGTCACCCAGTTCCTGCCATTTTCCAAGTTAATGTTATTTTCTTCTGAGTTAGTGTCCACCGTTCTTATTATTAATGTTATCACCGGTGAGGAAATTGTTTTCTTTTTCCCATTGATGAGTTTATAGGCAACTAACTGTTATCCTTACCTTAGCTCATCTTGTTGTTTTTACGGGATTATTTCAGGAATATGTTTCATGTGGTGTGAAGGAGTGGCTGGCCAGGCTGGTCTCATGTGGTGTGAAGGAGTGGCTGGCCAGGCTGGTCTCATGTGGTGTGAAGGAGTGGCTGGCCAGGCTGGTCTCATGTGGTGTGAAGGAGTAGCTGGCCAGGCTGGTCTCATGTGGTGTGAAGGAGTGGCTGGCCAGGCTGGTCTCATGTGGTGTGAAGGAGTGGCTGTCCAGGCTGGTCTCATGTGGTGTGAAGGAGTAGCTGGCCAGGCTGGTCTCATGTGGTGTGAAGGAGTAGCTGGCCAGGCTGGTCTCATGTGGTGTGAAGGAGTAGCTGGCCAGGCTGATCTCATGTGGTCTGAAGGAGTAGCTGGCCAGGCTGGTCTCATGTGGTGTAAGGAGTAGCTGGCCAGGCTGGTCTCATGTGGTCGAAGGAGTAGCTGGCCAGGCTGGTCTCATGTGGTCTGAAGAGTAGCTGGCAGGCTGGTCTCATGTGGTGTGAAGGAGTGGCTGGCAGATGGTCATGTGGTCGAAGGAGGCTGGTAGGCTGGTCTCATGTGTGTGAAGGAGTGGCTGGCCAGGCTGGTCTCATGTGGTGTGAAGGAGTAGCTGGCCAGGCTGATCTCATGTGGTCTGAAGGAGTAGCTGGCCATGCTGGTCTCATGTGGTGTGAAGGAGTAGCTGGCCAGGCTGGTCTCATGTGGTCTGAAGGAGTAGCTGGCCAGGCTGGTCTCATGTGGTCTGAAGGAGTAGCTGGCCAGGCTGGTCTCATGTGGTGTGAAGGAGTGGCTGGCCAGGATGGTCGAATGTGGTCTGAAGGAGTGGCTGGTAAGGCTGGTCTCATGTAGTGTGAAGGAGTGGCTGGCCAGGCTGGTCTCATGTGGTGTGAAGGAGTAGCTGGCCACGCTGGTCTCATGTGGTGTGAAGGTGTAGCTGGCCAGGCTGGTCTCATGTGGTCTGAAGGAGTAGCTGGCCATGCTGGTCTCATGTGGTGTGAAGGAGTAGCTGGCCAGGCTGGTCTCATGTGGTGTGAAGGAGTGGCTGGCCAGGCTGGTCTCATGTGGTGTGAAGGAGTAGCTGGCCAGGCTGGTCTCATGTTGTCTGAAGGAGTGGCTGGCCAGGCTTGTCTCATGTGGTCTGAAGGAGTGCCTGGCCAGGCTGGTCTCATGTGGTCTGAAGGAGTGGCTGGCCAGGCTGGTCTCATGTGGTCTGAAGGAGTGCCTGGCCAGGCTGGTCTCATGTGGTCTGAAGGAGTGGCTGGCCAGGCTGGTCTCATGTCCTCATCTCTGTTATATGGAATTATACGTTGATAAATTGTAAATAAGCTATCTTAGCAGAGAGCCAGGATATTACAGCTCCTGGTCTAGCTTGCAATCTGTTATGTTACTTGACAAGATAGTGTGACCATGGTCTCACCTGCTGTCTTACTTGACAAGATAGTGTGACCATGGTCTCACCTGCTGTCTTACTTGACAAGATAGTGTGACCATGGTCTCACCTGCTATCTTACTTGACAAGATAGTGTGACCATGGTGTCACCTGCTATCTTACTTGACAAGATAG
>WNWK01028805.1:0-7500 GCA_009830355.1 Cherax destructor | reverse complement strand
AAGAACAAAACTTCTTGCATGCTTCTGCACGTTCTCCAGTTTCTTAACAAGCTTTTCCATGTATGGGTTCAACACTGGTGCTGCGTACTCTAAGATGGACTGACGTATGTTGTATAAAGTGCCCAGAGTAACTGTTGAGATTCCTGAATATTACTCTAAGACTTACTAGAAGAACAAGGTTGCAGAGGTTATTGTGTTGATAGGACACTCTGGTGATATCCTAGGCACTATGCTCACCCCCGATGTCTCTGTCTTTTAGTAAAGTCTGTAGCTCTTCATATTATTGTCTTGGTCACCTATTGTTGAGTGGTAAGTTATAAACCACAACTACCACCACTCTGAGCCCACCAACCACCACTACCACCACTCTGAGCCCACAAACCACCACTACCACCACTCTGTGACCAACCACCACTCTGTGTCCACCAACCACCACTACCACCACTCTGTGTCCACCAACCACCACTCTGTGTCCACCAACCACCATTCTGTGTCCACCAACCACCACTACCACCACTGGGTCCACCATCTCTTGTTGACGTCACATGTTCCAGATGGTGATAACGACCTCGTTGACAGTGATTCCTGCAAAGTAAAGGGTTTGTTTGTTGAGCCATCCTTACATGTTGTAAGAAAGAATAAGATCCATTTCTTCCTTGTTAACACTTCCGGTCGCAGTGTTCGCCTCAGAGCAAATACCAATATTGTTGACCTTGTTCACTATCCCTGTTCAGGTAGGGGATGAGTCGTCACCTGACCAGTGGGTCGGTGCTATTTCAACCGGGAAGAGCCCATCCACTCCACTGGATCATTCCACTCCACCATTAGAGGAGAAAGACTTAGCTCCCACTGACTTCCCAGACGAGGTCAAACGTTTGACCTCGTCTGGGAAGTCAGTGGGAGCTGTTGAATCTGTTGAACAAACGTCGTAAAGCCATTGCCTTACCAGGTGAGAAGATGGGTATAACGAACTTATTGTCCCATTGTATCCCACTTGAACCTGGTACTAGACCAATTTATATCCCTGCGTACAGAATGCCTCATTCACAAGTTGCTGTCGCAGATGAATTGATCACCCAGATGCTTGAGGATGGTGTTACCGCACCTAGCAACTCACCCTGGAATGCGCCCCTGATCCTAGTACCTAAGAAGGGCGGTACTTGGCGCCCAGTGATTGATTTTAGGAAGTTAAATGCAATAACAATTCCAGATCGCTTCCCACTTCCTGTACTTGGTGACCTTTTACGTAATATCGGAGATAACAAAGTCTTCTCGACCCTAGATTTGTTACAAGGGTTTTGGCAAGTCCCTCTTCACGAGGACAGCCAAGAACTAACCGAATTCTCCACCCCAACAGGCCATTATCACTTCCTCTGAATTTCGGTTTACGATCTTCGCCTATCACCTTCTCGAGGCTCATGACAAATATATTTGGAGGCCTCATAGGTAATGTACTCATGGTGTACTTAGATGACGTAATTGTCATGCCTGAAGACATGGAGATACTCCTGAAAAGACTTAATGTAGTGCTGGGTAAGCTTGAAGAATCCAATTTAAAGATCAAACTGTCTAAATGTCAACTTTTCAGATCAGAAATCAAGTTTCTTGGTCACATAGTCACTCCTAAAGGGGTTACGACTAACCAAAGTAAAGTAACTGCAGTATTAAATTTTCCATCTCCCAAAACTGCTGATGCCGTAAGATCCTTTGTGGGCTTAGCAGGTTTTTATAGATCTTTCATTGCCAATTTTTCTTCAATAGCAGCTCCTCTAACTGAGTTGCTTAAGAAAGATGCTCCATTAGTTTGGACCTTCTGTCAAGAAAGAGCATTTCAGACTCTCAAAGAAAAGCTAACATTTGCTCCAATTTTGAAATTTCCAGATTTTTCTAAGCCTTTCTATTTGACAACTGATGCTAGTTCAATTGGTATAGGTGCCGTACTAGCTCAGAAGACCAGTAGCAAGTACAACGCAATTGCATTTGCTAGCCGAGTCCTTACAAAGGCTGAATGTAATTATACAGTAACTAAGCAAGAAGCCTTAGCGATAGTATGTCTGTTCATGTCTTGACAGACCATGCCCCACTGATACCTTTATTCCAGAACAAACAACCTTCTGGAAGACTAGCCAGATGGTCCTTTGAACATTTACCTGGCAAGTCAAATGTAGTTGCAGATAATTTATAGCATCATGTTAGTATAGTAACTGCAGATCCTCCATTTAGTGCAGAGGACATAAAGTATGCTCAA
Source organism: Cherax destructor (assembly GCA_009830355.1). NCBI lineage: Eukaryota > Metazoa > Arthropoda > Malacostraca > Decapoda > Parastacidae > Cherax > Cherax destructor. Next base: position 5,252 of record WNWK01028805.1, on the reverse strand, counting down.
AGAACAGATCCCATGTGGTCTGGTGTGATTCGATTCTTGCTCCAGCAAGATCTTATTCTTACTGTGAAGCCACCAGCACCCGTCAGTGACTTTGTCATGGACCAAGAATTACTGTATCAAACAGCTGAGCTGGGTACTCCTAGTAGAAGGGTATACCAGTTAGTAATTCCACAGTCACCAGGTGTTGTGCACCCTGGTATGGATCGTTCTGTAAAACAAGCCAGATTGAAATACTTTTGGCCTTGTATGGCAACTGTTATTACTGAGTATGGTAATGCTAATGGTCCTAATCCAATCCAGGTGTATCCAACAACTAGTGAACCATGGGAAAGAGTTGTGCTAGATCTGTTAACTAATTTCCAATGTTCCCTCCAGGGCAACAAACATCTGTGTGTTATAGTAGATCATTTCACCAGATATTGTGAGTTAGTTCTTATTGCAGATAAGACTGCCAAGACAGTAGCTAAAGCTTTTAAATAACATAATCTGCAGACATACAACTCCCAAGTCCCTAATAACAGATAATGGAGGTGAATTCTGAAAATGAGATTCTTGAAAATTTGTGTACCTTGTACAAGATCTCTAAATCGACCATTGTTCCTCACCATCCTGCCAGTAATAGTTTAGCAGAAAGAACTAATAAGAAAGTACTTGATGTCTTGAGAGCCACTGTCAATCCCAATAGTGCAACCTGGGATGACATTATACCTGATGTTCAGTGTGCAATAAATTCTGCTTACAATGCTTCAATAGGTGACACTCCACATTATGCGTTGTATGGTGTCGATAAGAATTTGCCTTATGAGTTGTTGTATTCTAATCCAAAACCAAATTACAATCCTGATGATTTCATAGCAACTCGTACCAGCCAAGCTCAAAGTGTTTCCAGAAGGATCCGAGAAACACTTCATAAATCAACAGCAGAATTTACTAGAGTCACTAATACTCCAGCAAAACCAACCTAAATTAAAGTAGGTTCAAGAGTTATACTGACTAACTTTAACAAAACATCTGCAATGCTTAAGCTTGATCAAAAGTTTGTTGGTCCTTATCGAGTAGTTGAACATATTAATGGCAGTAAGGTTAGAGAAATCAGTACTGGTCAGTATAAAGACTCGCATTTAGATCATATGAAGTTAGTATGCGATGAGGACGAGGTCCCTGACAACCAGACAAATGAGACAGACTCTGACAATCCTCCTGATGCTGTACCCTCTACCTCTAATAATCAATCAGACGATCAACCTACATACACGACAAGTATTGAGAAGTCCTCAAGTATCATTTGTAAATACCAATTTAGATCCTCATCAACCACAAATTGAGTTATCCATTGCAACAGAGTTGCAGAGATAATAATCATTCTGCATATGTCGATCTCACCCTAGCAGAGTTGGGGTTAAATGTTAATAACCTGTATAGATGAATAATATAGTTTAACTCGTATTTCAACTGTCTGCTACAATATTAACTTAGTATTATTCAAGAATTTTTTTGTGTGTTCACGTTCTCTCCGAATTCTGAAATTTAACAGTACTCGATTTGAATGCACCAAGTCTGCCTTGTCTGTTAAACACTTCCTTCTTTGTAAATATTTTCCTCAGAATCCGTAGATCACATGAATACAGATCGATCGATCATTTTTTTTATCTCTTTTATTGTACTATTCCACCATTGAGCATATTAATTCCTATGAATTGTGATATATCATACCTTGTAATGCATTACAATAAGATCCATTACATTAATTTCCATCCCAATAATATCCATGTATAGTTATAATGTTCAACTGTTGTGTACTTTGACATGGAATAGAATCAGCCCAGAGCCGTATGCCTGTCGCCTCTAGTTTGTATTAGCTGTATGTCGGGACGCCATACGTAACATGGCAGACCTGTCAGTAGTAGTATTTGTACCAATAACCGTTATTAAGTCACAGCCTTCCTACATGATCACTGACTGTTACTGGTTTCTACTGACCTAGCGATGTCATAGGTCACCCTTTGAATGCCGTGAGCGTCCTCACTCACTGGCATCAGTTCAAGACAGGATAGTAGAGAGTAGACAGGTCAGGCGAGAAGGCTCTGAGTGCTCTCCCATTTTTACCATTCTTATATAAGTTACCAGCCAAGCTACGCTTGTGTTTATTACCAAATCCATCGAGAACCCACACAGTGACCGACACTGTGACCACCAACCACCACTACCACCACTGATTCCACCAATCACCACTACCACCACTCTGTGTCCACTAACCACCACTACCACCACTGGGTCCACCAACCACAACTTCCAACACTGGGTCCACCAACCACCACTACCACCACTGGGTCCATCAACCACTACTACCACCACTGGGTCCACCAACCACCACTTCCACCACTGGGTCCATCAACCACCACTACCAACACTGGGTCCACCAACCACCACTACCACCACTGGGTCCATCAACCACTACTAACACCACTGGGTCCATCAACCACCACTACCACCACTGGGTCCAACAACCTTCATCAACTGGCTTATTTTTTTTTTTTTTTCATCTCGTCAAAACTCTTGGAATATATCATCAGTTGTCGTGTCAGGTTGGTTGGTCTCTGTGAGAGCTCTCGAGTCTGGGTTTTCCTCTGATGTGCAGTCTATAAACTCATTACTTTGGTTGGGTAAGTAATTAATACACGTTTGTGTACCACACTAAACTTTCTGTGACCACTGTGTACTCACCTAATTGTGGTTGCAGGGGTCGAGACTCAGCTCCTGGCCCTGCCTCTTCACTGTCCACTACTGGGTCTCTGCTCTCCCTGATCCATGAGCTTTATCATACCTTGTCTTAAAACTATGTATGGTTCCTGCCTCCACTATATCTTTCTCTAGACTATTCCACTTCCTGACTACTCTGTGGCTGAAGAAATGCTTCCTAACATCCCTTTGACTCATCTGAGTCTTCAGCTTCCAGTTGTGTCCCCTTGTTTCTGTGTTCCCTCTCTGGAACATCCTGTCACTGTCTACCTTGTCAATTCCCCGCAGTATTTTGTATGTCGTTATCATGTCTCCTATGACCCTTCTTTCCTCCAGTGTTGTTAGTCACCTAGTTGTACTCACCTAGTTGTGGTTGCATTGGTCGAGTCGCCTCTTCACTGGTCGCTACTAGGTCACTCTTCCTGCTCATTGAGCTTTATCATACCTCTTCTTAAAGCTATGTATGGATCCTGCCTTAACTTACCTGGAGTTTACCTGGAGAGAATTCCAGGGGTCAACGCCCCCGCGGCCCGGTCTGTGACCAGGCCTCATGTTGGACCAGAGCCTGATCAACCAGGCTGTTACTGCTGGCCGCACGCAGTCCAACCTACGAACCACAGCCTGGCTGGTCAGGTACCGACTTTAGGTGCCTGTCAAGTGCCTGCTTGAAGACAGCCAGGGGTTTGTTGGTAATGCCCCTTATGTATGCTGGGAGGCAGTTGAACAATCTTGGGCCCCTGACACTTATTGTGTTGTCCCTCAACGTGCTAGTGGCACCCCTGCTTTTCATTGGGGGGATGTTACATCGCCTGCCGAGTCTTTTGCTTTCGTAGGGAGTGATTTTCGTGTGCAAGTTTGGTACTAATCCCTCGAGAATTTTCCACGTGTATATAACAATGTATCTCTCCCGCCTGCGTTATAGGGAGTACAGGTTTAGAAACTTCAAGCGTTCCCAGTAATTGAGGTGGTTTATCGCAGTTATGCGTGCCGTGAAGGTTCTCTGCATATTTTCAAGGTCAGCAATTTCACCTGCCTTGAAAGGTGCAGTTAGTGTGCAGCAATATTCCAGCCTAGATAGAACAAGCGATTTGTAAAGTGTCAACATGGGCTTTGCATCCCTGGTTTTGAAGGTTCTCATTATCCATCCTGTCATTTTTCTAGCAGACGCGATTGCTACGGTGTTATGGTCCTTGAAGGTGAAATCCTCTGACATGATCACTCCCAGGTCTTTGACATTAGTTTTCGCTCTATTGTGTGGTTGGAATTAGTTTTGTACTCCGATGTGATTTTAATTTCCTCACGTTTTCCGTATCTGGGTAATTGACATTTCTCATCATTGAACTTCATATTGTTTTCTGCAGCCCATTTAAAGATTTGGTTTATGTCTGCTTGGAGTCTTGCAGTGTCTTCAACAGTGGACACTGTCATACAGATTCGGGTGTCATCTGCAAAGGAAGACACGGCACTGTGGCTTATATCCCTGTCTATGTCCGATATGAGGATGAGGAACAGGATGGGAGCGAGTACTGTGCCTTGTGGAACAGAGCTTTTCACATTAGCTGCCTCAGACTTTACTCTGTTGACTACTACTCTTTGTGTTCTACTTGTTAGGAAATTATAGATCCATCTACCAACTTTTCCTGTTATTCTTTTATCACGCATTTTGTGTGCTATCACACCATGGTCACACTTATCAAAGGCTTTTGCAAAGTCTGTGTATATAACATCTGCATTCTGTTTGTCCTCTAGAGCATCCAGGACCTTGTCATAGTGGTCCAGGAGTTAGGACAGACAGGAGCGACTTGCATCACTTTCCAGACTATTCCACTTCCCGACCACTCTGTGACTGAAGAAATACTTCCTAACATCCCTGTGATTCATCTGAGTCTTCAACTTCCAACTGTGTCCCCTTGTTGCTGTCCTATCTCTGGAACATCCTGTCTCTGTCCACCTTGTCTATTACTCTCAGTGATTTTATATATCGTTATCATATACCCCCTATCTCTCCTGTCCTCCAGTATCGTCAGATCGATTTCGCTTAACCTTTCCTCGTAGGACATCCCCCTTAGCTCCGGGACTAGTCTTGTTGCAAACCTTTGCACTTTCTCTAGTTTCCTTACGTGCTTGGATAGATGTGGGTTACAAACTGGTGCTGTATACTCCAATATGGGCCTAACATACACAGCGTACAGGGTCCTGAACGATTCCTTATTAAGATGTCGGAATGCTGTTCTTAGGTTTGCTAGGCGCCTGTATGCTGCAGCAGTTATTTGATTCATGTGCGCCTCAGGAGATGTGTCCGGTGTTATACTCACCCCATGATCCTTTTCCTTGAGTGTTTTTTGTAGTCTCTGGCCCACTAGACTGTACTCCATCTGTGGTCTTCTTTGCCCCTCGCCAATCTTCATGGCTTTGCACCTGGTGGGGTTGAACTCCAGGAGCCAATTGCTGACCAGGCTTGCAGCCTGTCCAGATCCCTTTGTAGTTCTGCCTGGTCCTCGTCCGATTGAATT
>WNWK01028804.1:0-25007 GCA_009830355.1 Cherax destructor | reverse complement strand
AAGGAAATGTGTACAATGTGGACTAGGATGGAAATTTTTGGGGGGAACCCCCCTGAAAAAGCTTTTGGGGCCCGTATTTGAATTTTCAAGACACTGTCTTGTCACTTTTTAAGGAATTTTAAAGAACCACCAGAAACAGCCCTTTTCTACGTTATTTTAAGAAAGGAATCATAACTTAAACCCCTTCCACCCATTAAAAAAAAAAGAAGGAAGTAACCCCCAGAAAAGGACTTGGACCTAATTTTCAGGGAAGGGGTTTCCCCCTTCCAAACACAAAACACCACCACACCTTCCCCCAATAACAACTCTTCAATAAAGGAAATATCAATTTATTATATTTTATACTATGTACAGATATATCTCATTGTTTTGTTTTAGAAAAATTCATTTAAGGGGAAAAAAAAATTTTTTTAATACTTTTGGGTGTCTCAAGGGAAATTTGATTTAATTTTTTTTATAAAAAATGGTTTTGAAAATGGGGGCCCCCAGAAACGGATTAATCATGTTTTTAAGGGTCCACTGCTCGGTTTAATAAATAAAGTTTTTAAGGGGAAACCAGCATTGTTAAGGGGGTGAAGGTGGTAGAAATGACTGAAAAAATAGTCCGTAAAGGGAACACCTCTCGTATATGAAACTGGGGGCTGACTGTGACCGCACAGGTTCCTTTCAGCCCTGAATAAACAACCGGGGACCCAACAAAAAAAATTTTCCAAGAGAACGAAACCAAAAGGGGGATGGAACAGATGAGGTGTATAAAATTTTTGATAGCCTTAAAACAAAGCTGAAACCCAAAAAAAGGGACACAATGAGCAATACAAAGGGCCACAAGAAGGCTACAATTCCGAAATAGGGCCCCAAAAATTGATGTTTTGCAGGGCTGCCCGGGAAACACTGCTGCGAACCCAAGGGTTTGATGACTTAAAACCCTTTGGTGCACTGCAAGGGATGTGAATAAATGAAGTGGTAAAAAAAAAGGAGCAAAAAAACAAGGGGAGTTGGGTTTCCAAAGGTGAGAAAGAACAGACAGGACAGAAACTTCCCAATTGGGGAAAGGGAGATGTCATATGAAATATAAAGGTGGGGGAAAGGGGAAGACAGAGTGAAAAAAGAGGATGGTTTTCGGAAAGAGGCCAACCGGGGAGGCAAACCCCCAAGGAAAACCAAGGGATGGGTTTAAACGGGAAAGACTAGCAGGGAGGTTGCAACTGGTCAATAATCAGTTTGAAAAATTTGGGGTGGGGGGAGGAGAGTGCTATGATCAGCCCCCAGAAAAAAGGGGGGGTTTTAGGGGGGTTTCCGCAGAAAAATTTCCTTCAGAGAGGAATGGAGGTTTCGCAAAAACGGTCAAACAGGGGGGAAATCTGACTATATCATTCAAAAAGGACCGATAGGAAATGGAATCAGAGACCACTGAACGTCCAGTAAACGAAGGGGGTTTTTCCACTAGAAAAATTTTAAAACCCCTGAGTGGTTAAAAGGGAAAAAGGTTGCGGCATGCTGGAGGGAAACGCAATGAGGTAATCACACCTGCAAAGCTATAAAAAAGTCATCCACATAAAACGATGACCAAATGTTGGGTGGGGGAACAGACAGAATTTTTAAAATTAGAGTGTTTTGATCAGAACACAACCCCGGGGGGACCTTCAGTTTGACAAATTGGGAAAGCCATTACTAACCCAACGGGAAAAGCTTTTAATTAAAAACCTTAAGAAAAAGGAGATTCCCGAGGCCTAAGGGGGGGCCTCCAAAAGATATTATACCCCGGTCATAAGCCTTCTCAAGGTCAAAATAGGGGATAACCAAGGGTTTTTAAAGGCACTATGAATATACGTTCCCAAAGGGATGGGCAATGGCAAATCCAAAGCCTTTGACTAGGGGGAAAAGACTAGGGGCCCCAAATACATCAAACATCTATTAACTAGCGTTCCATCACCTTGAAATCCACGGAAAAGAGGGCGTGTGGAGGTACCCCTGTCCCCGGTTCAAAAAAGGAAAAAAAAGCAGACTCCCACAGCTGGGGAAAAACCTTTAAAAAATAAAATTAAAAGTCGAAAGAAGTAAGAGCAGACTGATAGATGCTGAATACAATATGTATGCCGCTGGCCCAGCTGCCATGACGGAAAGGGGGTGTTCCCAGTTTTTTAAAGGAAAAGGGACTTTAAAAGTTCTTTTTGAGAGAAAAAATCAAGGGTTTAACTGTCAGACTTAGAAAAAAGGGAAACGGGGGGGAAAGAGGGGCCCTGAGAAATGCAACCCAGATGATTCCCAAATTTGTGGAAAGGGCAAGAGGGTGTGTATATCAACACCGCAACCTGAAGAACAGGAGCCGGTCGGGGAAAAAATTTTCCACTCCCTTTCTTCCCGACGCACTCATCGAGGAAGCCCGGGACGGGGGAAACGTAACCGCCAGCAAGGCGGCTGACAAAGGGGAAACTTCCTCTGAAAATAAAGCCCCGGGCCGTTAACGGACTGCCCCCGCAGGCCAAACCACTGCCCAGCCACAGGAGACCCCCAAGAAAAGCACTTTGAGAATGCTTTTGAGATTTGGGGGGTAGAACGGGTGCTGAGAAGACGGGGGGAAAAGAGATGTAAAACTATCAATGCAGGCGAGGAAGAAACCTCATAAAATAAATGTGCGATGGGCCCCTTTTGGTCAAATTTCCCCGGGGGCACGAGGAGGGGGAGAATACGGGGGGTTAAGAATGTTGGGAAATTCCTTTTTGGGAAATCCGGGGGGAAGACAAGGGAAGTCGGGACAGTTGAGGAAGACAGATGGGAGATCGGGGAAGAAAAAATGAGTTAGATCAAATGGGTGGGGGACCCATATTTAAAAAATGGAGGGGGGAGAAACAAGAAATGCCTCCCCCTGAACCCCCGGGGGTCTGAGACCCCCCCAGAGAAAATGGGGGCAAAAATGATAAAGAAGGGGTGGTAAAAGAAACCAAAAAACAACTCTGGGAAAACAATGCCCGGGAAGGAAAAGATATAAAGAACAGAGGTAACACAAATGGAAAGGTGAAATTTGAGAAGAAACAATAGAGTTTACGGTAAAAAATGGAAAAGGAGCACTTTTATTAAAATTCCCTTGGAAAAAAGGGTCCATGAATATAAGAAATCAACCAAAAGAGCCGGGTAAACAGATTGTAATTTTGCTTTTTGAAAAAGACCCCAACAGGAAAAAAATGGGGGGAGCAACTGAAACCAACCGGGGCCCCTGAGGTTGGGTATTCCCCCAAAAAGCCATGATGTATGGAGAGAAAGATTTAAGTCGGTTAGAGGTTCTTGGACTAGGAGGGTCCACGTGTGGGGCAGCGGAAGACCCAATCAGAGGAGGAGGGGCCGGGAAAGGGAAAGGGGGGGTGTGACGGGGGGAAGGGGGAGGAACCGGAGGTGGAGCTTCCCTCAACGCTCCAGACTTTAAAATTTTGCAAAGCCTTCCGTGTTTCAAACAAAAAAAGAAAAATGTAATCCATTAGAAATGGAAGGAGAGGACAAAACCCTCGGGAGACTAAGATTACCAAAAAGAGGGGGAGGAGATGGGAGGAAACTTTCAAGGGGGGTTGGGAGGGGCAGGAGGGAATGACCTTTGGGGGGGGGAGCCAAGGGAAAGGGAAATTGGGAGGGCAGTGGGGAAAAATTGAACAGGGGAAAAAAACCTCCACACACCAAAAACAGTCGGAGGTGAAGAACCCAAGGGTATTTTTTTCCGGGCTTATGAGAAGAAGGGGGCAGTGAGGGTTGGGGGTGGATTAGGCCCGTAGAAAACAGAACCGTGGAGGGGGAAAAGGAAGGGGGGGGACAGAGGGCCCTAAGAACCCCGGAGCCAAGAAAAAGCAAAAAAATTTGAGACAGGGGGGGACTGAGGATGGGGCGACCACAGAGGAACCCGGGGGTTGGGAAGAATTTGGGGGATTTTTGGGGAAACAGAGAAAAAGAAAAGGGGGAAGTCCCCCTTTGAAGGCGAAAATGAAAATTTTTTATGCATAAGAACCCTTTCCCCTTTTTTAAGACAACGGTTTTCCCCGCCATTTGAAAACCTGACAAACTGAGCAAAAAGGGAGGGCCCTATAAGCAAGTTAAGGAAGGGGGAGGTAGATTACAAAAAGGCCCCCGGCAGGGTCGTCGGCACCACAGAGGGGGCACCAGCCATGGCCCCGGGGGGCTTTTCGCTAAACCCCAAAAATCCCAGCTTTCCCCTTTTTGGGGTAAATAATTTTAACTTAACCCTAACCTGTTTTGGGCCATGGTAATTTCACGGCAGTAAAAAGAAACGAGCTAAAAGGGAAAGGAAAACCCCTTAAACACAAGGAGGAAAAAGGAACTTTGAGGATAGGAACCCCCTTGAGCCCCGTTGCCCAGAATGTCATCCCCAAATGCTGAAACCTTGGACAAGGGTTTTGGGAAAATGAAAACCTTTTACAAGAATTGAGAAATAATGTTTTCAATAAAAGGGAAAATAGAACAACCTTAAGGAAGGAAAAAGATTGGGTTTTTCCAATTCGGGACCGTGATGATGGGGAGTCCCGCTTTTTTGAGACCGTAAAATAAATATTTTTTTACCACATGGCGTGGAGAGCCCCCAAAAATGATCGGACAGTTTGGGTAGTTGGAGAATTTTGGTCTTGGGAGAAAAAAAACTTTGTCCATCGAGTAGTGGGCAAAGTGTTTTAAGGGAGAGTCCCGGAAAAGTTTCTTTTTTTGGAATGAATGAAAAGGGGAAGGTCAAACCGCCATGTGGGGTTTTGGCCCTTAGGGGACCGGAGGTTCCGACCGGGACGGAAACCAAAAAAAATTGCCGCAATGGGGGGAGAAGTTTAATCAAGGTCAAGGAAGAGCGGGGTCAGACGGCCAAAAGAGCCGTGGGAATCGGAAGCTGAAGAGGGACGAACCCGGGCACCAGCAAGGGGTACGGGGTATTGGAGGTGTCCAAGAGTTGTCCATTAATGAGGGGGCCGGAACTGGGTGCGGTATCAGAAAGGGGGCCGGGGGGTGTAGCCACAGTTTGGGGCCGTCCATGGTTTGTTACTTCTTTCTTTTTGTTTTTAAAAAAAAAAAAGAAAGAAAATAAAAAAAAATAAAAAAAAGCAAAAAAAGGGGGGAAAGGGAGGAATAGCTCCTAGAGGACTGAAAGGGGGAAACCCCCCCCCGGCCCAAGAACCCCCCCACTGCAAAGGGAAAAACCATGGGAACCGGATAACCACCCTTCAAAAACCAGCAACCGGGGAAGCCTCCATCCACCAGCACCCCCGGGAAAAAAGGGGGGGGATATCCCAAAAATACCTTTGGCCCCACCCCAATAAAGGTCCCCCAGAGATCACCCGCGCCCCGAAAGATACCCCAAAACCAACCCCCGGGGACCGGGGAGGATCGGGGCATCCCCAGGCGATCCCGATTCAACGGCAAACTAACCCCCCCAAAAACCTCAACGGAATGGGGTGGACCCGGATTCCCACTATAGAACTAGAATGCCTGTAGAGAAGCCCCAGGGTGAAAATGGGAAGGAAAGGGGGGTAGAGGAGGAGAAGAAAAGGGAAAAGGGGGGGTGGGGGAAAATGGGGAAAGGGGGGGGAGGATTGGGGTGAAATTGGGTTTATCTGAAAGAAGACCAAAAGGGGCCATTTCCCCAGACCGAAACCTCTTTACCTCACAAGGAGCCCCCAAAGAGGATACCACTTTTAAACCCGCACTCTCATGGTTGGAATTTTGTAGGGGAAAAAGGACAAGGTTTCCTGGTGCGGGTTTATCATAAAAACCCCCCCCGGGTTTTGGTCATCGCTGAGGCCCCCCACTGGCCCACCCTTCCACCCCTTTAAAAAACATGGAGATTATAACCCTTTCCCATTGACTAGTTTTCCCATTAAAATAAAAATTTTACTCTGAAATGAACATCAAAGGAACTGAATAAAAATACATATTAATTTTAAAAATTTCAATTGAAGCGTCGGCATGCAAAAGTTCATAGGCTTAAAAATTATTTTTTAAAAAATTAAAATTAAAAAAAAAATAGGAAAACATTACCCATTGTATATTTCAACATTCAGACTATATTCCAGCATCCAAATTTTTAAAAACAAACCAGTTTTACATCCTTCCCCATCCTCTTTTAAAAATCCCCCGGAAGTTTATTTATGATACAAAAACTAAAAAATTTAAAAAAATTAAAAAAAAAAACAATACAGTCCCATTTGAAACGGGTTTCAGCAGCCTCTTTAAATTTCATTTGTTTCTAAGCCCCAACATATGTATGTAAAAGTACTGGTAGTTTAATATAAATATAAAAAGAAAGTAACAGAAGTGTAATGGTTTAAACATACGAACACGGGACCCTTTAGGCCCAGCAACAACCCCCACCTTTTTCTTAACATCTTTTTTCATATTATCAACGTGCCACGAATGTTCATATGGGGAGGATAATGAACTAAGGTTAAGGTTTTATTTCTGGGGTTAAGGGGCCCTATTTTTCCCGAAAAACCTTTTTCTTTTTCCAGAACCCGAAACATCCATGTACCAACACTGCCCCCCCGAAGTTCACCCGACTCAACAAACTGCCATACAGTGGAACCAAAAAATATACAAAAAATAATCCCAATACTTATCTACTAATTTTGTGTTACAACATAAACCATGAACCCGGATGCCCAAAATTTTAAAAAATATATAAGTAATTTAAAAATTCCCCTTAATGGGGTTTCCGTCCAAGATCAGTCAGTAAAAAATTCTTTTCTAAGGGGAACATATAAATGGATTTTTTCAAAATCTTTTTCACCATTTACAAATTTGGTATTTTTTAAATATTTATACAGTAGTGTCCTGTATATTGTAATAATCAAATGGAAAACAGCTCAATATACATTATTTAGGTATGAATACTGGCAGAGAGCCCTTTAAAATCCAATCATTGGAAATGGAGAGTTTGGGAGGAGGCTGTATATATTATATATAAAACCTGTTATCACAACTAAATGCCTCAATACAAGATATACAGGTGTCCCTTAACTTAAAATTTCAATCTGAAAAAACCCTTTTGGGTTGAAAATATTTTAAAGTCAAAAAATATGATTTAAAAAGAAAATAAATACCCCCAAAAAAAAAAATTTAATCAAATTTAAATAAAGATTGAAAATAAATAATAAAGAGGATTTGCCATTTGTGGGTAATTATCGTTTTCCCCACCCCCAGTTGAAATAATAAGGGAAAAGGTCGGGGACCCCTTACAAACATGGATTTGTTTTTGGGGCAGGGCCCAAGACCTCCAAGCCTCTAAAAGGGAAATTTTTTTACATTTTAACATAAATACATTTTTATAAAAATTTTGTAATCTTTTTTCATTTTTTTTAAGTCAAACATCTTTAACCTACATTTTAGAAAATTGTCCCCGGGGTCCTTTTTCAGATCAAATTAAAAAAAGCACTGAAGACTTTAAAAAACACAAAATATTCAAGATTCCACTCAAGATCTTTTAAACCAAAAATACATTGTTACCCAAAATACATGGTTATCGAATTCCGATTTTTTCAAAATGTTGCAAGTTTTCAATGAACTTTAACCAGGTTCACTATAAGATAACCCATAAAAGGGGTGAAAATGAGGGAATTTCGTCCAACTTTTCCAGAAATAATAGTTTTTCCCCAAAAACCCCCCAAGCATCATAATTTTTTCCTAAAGGTTATTTTTATTGTTCCAGTCACGGAGGGCTCTTTTTTCTTCAAAACCCGGTTTGGGTTTAAAGAGGTTTAATTTTTTCAACTACAAAATGAAAAATTTTAAACCCCATGTAACCTGTTTTCTAACTAAAAAATTTTCCCCAGAATAAAATTAAGGTAAAATTTTCAAAACACATACATTGAGAGAGAGACAACTTTTGTTTACATCCATTTAAATATAACTTTTGGTTAATCAAAGTTACATACAGCATATCAGATGTTAACCCGATATGTGCATTGTTTTAAACACAACACAGTTTGAAAAAATGCATTAAACTCAACAAGTTTAGGAAATTTATCTTCCCCAAAATAGTGTATCAAAAAAAAACACAACTGTAATCAATGCATTTACATATAAAAAAACAAACAGGAAATTTAAAAATTCACAACAAACAGTTTGAGAAATTAGTCCCCCAAGACAGGGGGAAAAAGGGAAAACCGCCTAAACCCTTAATTTTAATTTTTTTCCCTATTTCCCCTGAAGAGGGGAATGTTATTTTTTAAAAGGGTAAGACAATTGGGAAGACAGTGATGGGGGAAATGATGATGAAAAGGTTTTTTTTCCCCAACGGTGGAAAAGGATATGTTAATAAACAAAAATTATTTGTAATCATCTTTCGGTGATTTCTTTTCCCAAATATGAATGGACAAACAACCCGCATAGGAGAAAAATTATAGCAACATTTCAATCCTTGGACCACTAACCAGCCCACACTAATCAAAACTTCGTAAGATTCTTTTCCTTTGTGAGGGTTATTTTGTTGTTTACATGCCAGACTTTTATTTTTTTATATAATGGCTTTACAAATAAGCCAAAAATCCTAAAAAAGGATGTAATACCGTGACTGAAAACTAATGTTTTTTTCCAAAAACCAAAAAAAGTTATATTTATCGTGGGGCGTTTAAAATGGGAAATTTTTTAAATAATTTTAGAAAAAGTAATTCCCAAAAAATAATAAAAAGATATTCAAACAAGAAAAAAGTAATTTCCCAAAAAAAATAAAATGAATTTAAACAAAATATTTTTAATTAAACTAAAAAGTTTTAAACTGTAATTTTTCCCGAAATATTCATCAAACACATTTTTAAAAATTTTAAAATTTGAACATATAAGTTTCATCTCAGCAAAAACCCCAATGCACCAGCTTTAATATGTGTTTTTTTTAAAAAGCCATCTTCACCGGGGGTTGCCCAAAAAAAAAAAAAAGAAGAAATGAAAGGTTATCTTTTTTTAAATTTTTAATTATACAGGAAAAGGGGGACTTGCACCGCTCCCAGCTTTTTAGTAGCCTCTAGCACAAAAAGCTTATGGAAAGGATTTTTCCCCATTCCCCCCATGGAGTGGCTTTATATATATATATTCAGTATAAACAATTTAAAAAGACTTAACAAATATATTAATAAAATGTTTTGACATTTCCAAATTAAATATAAAATTATGGAGATCATTCCACATATTTTTAAAATATTTGGTGTTAAACACAACAAACTTTACAAATTATGGAATCTATGAATCTTTTCTAGCACTGGGTTGTCTTTAAACCCCCAGCTATACACTTCTTCCCTGCAGCAATTTATATTCAACAACACTGTATCTAGTTAGGATTGCAGTGGTTTTTCCTGACCAGTTATCCCCCAAAACCATTTGTTTCCAGGGAAGGGTGATGTTTTTTAAAACACCCCTGCCAACACCACCACTGCCCCTTCAGCGAAAGGTGAGATCAATTCCTTACGTTGTTTGCCGCCTGCCTTCTTTTTTTTCCATTTACTATACCATGGTTTCCCATCATTTTACAATTGAAAACAATCAAAATTTTTTAATTAAGGAGGGAAAACCCACTTTTTTTGGACAATAATACTAGTTTTGGCCTTACAATACCATCAAAATGATTTGATCCCCAAGATACTAGAACCAATACTGATACATAAAAATTGGTAAAAACCCCCCAATACTGATATTTTGGTACCCCCGATTCTTAAAAATTGAAAAGACACTGTGTAAAAAACACTCAATTTAATGGATCCGTTTAACACCCTTTTGAAAATACTGAACCCCCCGGGATCAACTGATTCAGAATCAAGGAAAAAGTGCATTCCCAACCCCTTTATTGGGCCGACTGATGGCTTACGCACCAGGGTTTTGACGTTTACCCTGAATTCCGCCCTCAAATAAAAGGGAAAAAGGCCCAGGCCAGATGTGAGAAGGGGTCGTGGGTCAGTGTGCGAAAAAAAAATCCGCACCACACGGGCGAATGGGGAAAAAAAAAAACAATTTTTTTGGTTTAAAACAGGATTTCAGTCTATTTTCTTATGGTATTTATGGTTGTATTCTCATTTTTTTGGTCTCTTTTGACAGAATGGAAGATATATTACAGAAATAGAGAAAATTTTTGATTGTTCCCCTGAAAAGTACCTGGAAACTGAGCGCAAAGTGGAAAAAGTTGATTTTTGCCGATGTTCAAAGTAAAAAATCTGAAAGGCCCCAAAACACATCAATCATCTAATATTCTTTCACAAGTGTGTTTATATTATTTATACCATTTTTTCAATGATGCAGAAAACATAAAAGAAAATCTTCAGGGGAATAAAAATTCAAAATGGAAAGTAATGTAAGAGGGGCCAGCGGGCTAATGAACATTAGAGGAAAAGGGCACTCCAGGATGTTTTGAATAGACTGATGCAGTTGAAGTGGCAGATGATTTTAATTAGACAAATAAAAAGTTTAAATTTTGGGACAGGAAAAAAACCCTCACATAAAACTAAAAAAGTAGATCTTAATATTACTGTTTAAAAAAAGGATTTAAGATTTCTTTAGCAGTAATCTGAAACCAAGACAACAGTGCAAAATAAAGAATAACACTAAAGAATCCTTGGCTTAATCAAGAAATAAATAATAGAAGCCCCCGGTTGTTTTCAACTCTATATATCTTGGTTGCCCTTTTAGATTATGCTGCACAGTTTTTCCCCCATATTACAGAATGGCTATAAATCCCTAAAAAACGTAAAAGGAGGATGAAAAAGTTGATCCCATGTATCAAAAATTTTCCCCTATGAGGATAGACTGGGGGCCCAACTGCATTCTCTAGAAAGGGGAATTAGGGGGATTTTTATGTAAAAGGAGAAATTAAAAAGGACAAAGATAAGAGTAAGGTATGAGGGATAAATGTTTTAAAATAAAAAAAATTATATCACAGGGAGAGGGGAGAGAGAAGTGAATGTTTTCAGAATTTGGGAGTTGACTTGTCAGGGAGGGGTTTATAAAGGGGAGGGGGGGGGGATCTGTGGAGACAAAAACGTTATTATGGAGGCAAAAAGGGGAATGTAGAAAGAAGGGCCCCAACACTTTATATGGGTGAAGCTTGGTCGAAATGCGCAGCAAGGAGGTTAGGGGGGATGTCCTTTTAAAAAGGGCAAATGTGGCAAATATTGGGCAGAAAATTTGGAGTGTGGAAATTAGGAGGAGGGGGGGAGTTACGGGTATTAGTCAGAGGGGGTGAAGAGGGTTTTTGAGGGGGCCCGGTCATTTTGAGAGAATGAATCAAAATAGAATGACTTGGAGACATATAAATCTGTAGGGGGAAAGAAGGGTAGGGGGGCGCCTCAAAAAGGTTTGGGGGGAGGGGGAAAAAGGTCTTGTGGGCGAGGGCTTGGGCTTCCCGGCGGGGTTCTGAGATAGGGAAAAAGGAGAAAAAGGTTTTGGGAAACCCGACAGCTGTTGGAGGGGAGCGGGTAATATTTTGAAGGGGTTAGGAAACCTTTTGATTTAGTCGGACTTAGTCCTTTAAATGGAAGCAAGCCTGCACTTTAAAAAGGGGGGGATCTGGAATAGTGACAGTTTGGGGGGACTATTCTAAACTGTCGATCTGAGCCCCTGCAAAGAAATGATTTTTTGGGAGGAGGTGAAAGTGTTGAATGATGATGAAAGTATTTTCTTTTGGGATTTTTTTTTTTTTTGGGGTCACCCTGTTTGGGGGAAATCCCCAGTTGTTGAAAAAAATGATTAGGTGTATAAATGGAAAACAGAATTAAAAAAGGGATGTAAATAGCATGCTAAAAATATCTAGAAAGACAGGATTTCAGAAGGGTTTTTAAAATTTGGGAAAAAATTCAGATTCAGGAAAGATATAGGAAAGCAAGGGTTTTGGAACAGAGTTGGAAAAAATTTAAACCCCCGTCCCTTATAGAAGCTAAAAATTAGGGTTTTTTAAAAATAGTTGGGATAAATACATGGGGGATGTGAGTTGGACCTGACTAGCTTGTGCTACTAGGTCAGATGCCAGCCCTCCCCTTAAGTGAAGGGACTGACCTGACTAGGCGGCATTGGTTCCCGGTGGGAGAATTGACCTGCCTCAGGGCCAGGGCCTGCTGCAGATTTCCCTTTTTTTATGTTCTTAAATGACTATTACAAAATATTTAAACCCCAGCCTTCTAAATCCTTTTTGTTGTGAAAAATCAACCAATAGGAGGCAAGGGAAAATAAACCAATAGGTCCTAAAGGGTTTTGGAAAAACTAAATAAATGGACCTTTGAGTAAAGCCCCAGACAATTGAAGCCAGAGTCATGAAAGGCCTAAGTAATAATTTTTTTTTGTATATACAGTGGAACTAATGAAAACAATTTTCCTATGTGGTTTTGGGAACGGAAAAAAGTTGGATATGGGAAATTTTTAAAACCTGTTTTAAACAAGTCAGCATGTTTTGACCCCAGAAAAACATTAAAAGACGGGGTCAATTTTTCGGAACAAAATTGTTTGGACCCCAGTTTGTTCTAGGCCCAGTACATTCGAACACGGGGGTTCCCATTATATTTATATTGGCATTCCCTTAAAAACCATCAATCATTTCAGGATTGATGGGCTGGTTACTTTAACTCCCGAATGAAGGACTGATTACCCACAAACTCTTTCCGATCTTCACAATTCTTCTTTGAATGGACTAGAAACCACTTTTGGTGAAACATTTCCCCAATAAAGATACCCAAGTGTTGCACGTGTGTCTAATTTATCAATTTGTCGGGTTTTTTGAACCATTTATCTACATACCAGAATACAAATTGTACAGTGGACCCCGAGTAACAACAAAATTCATTAAACCTGCTCAAGTTTCCATTACCGGCAATTTACTGGGGTTTTACCCTTTTGGGATTATGAATATTATAAACAATTCAGGGGGTCCCCCGGGGTGTTTTTTAAGTCAAAGGGCTTCTTAAAACCAGGAGAACCTTGGTACTCGAACTTAATTTGTTCTAAAAAGTTTGTTAGTACCGGAAATTTTTTTCCCAAACCCAATTTTTTTTTGGGTTTGGGTGCACCAACACTACAGTTCAGAGACTGCAACATATCTCCAACACATTCACCCTCATTCATTCAATAGTTGTCTTGCCAGAAGTGTTATTCAAAATTACCAAAACTATGTATGGAAATAAATGGTATAAAATACCAACACAATTGAAAATAAACACATAAGCAGTATGACGTGATCCTTATTGACAACGTTGCCCACGCAGTGGGCTTTATTGAGTCCAGGTAGATCTGTCTGGACTCGAAAGCCACTGCGTCAAAGTTGTCAATAAAGGATCACATCATACTGCTTATGTGTTTATTTTCCAAAACTATGTATGGTGGAACATTTAGATAGTCATTGACTTCTTCAGTCCAGTGCAGAAGAACGATGTAAGATGAGAGAGGAGTTTAGCGTAATCAGTCCCAAGCCTGATGGACTCAACACATGGACTCCAGACTGAGGGACTGATTACCTCAAACTCCTCCTTATCTTCCACCATTAGTCACTATAATGGACTGAAGAAACCACTGACTAGCAAAACATTTCCCTAATAAAGATACCCAAATATTATACAAGTGTCATATTTACCAAAACTAACCATTACTTTTTATTCATGCACTCATCAAATAATATTTTTTACAAAAATCTCATCTTATTGAACTAATAAAGATTTTATTGAATATCTGCAACTATTTCAACACTAATAAATTATAACACAGTAGACTGAGAAAGTTGATATTTATTATGCAAATTTGAGTTATCAAGGTGGGTGCCTTGACCTGGAGAAGGGCTCTTAATCTTAACCCTTCAGGGTTTCGACCGTACTAGTATAGCTTATGCACCAGGGTTTTGACGTACTAGTACGCCTAAATTCTAGTGCCCTCAAATCAAGCGGAAACAGGCTAGTAGGCTTAGATGTGAGAGAATGGGTCGTGGTCAGTGGCCAGTATAAAAAATCCTGCACACACAGTGTAATGAGGAAAAAACTCCACCATGTTTTGGTTTAAAACAGCTGACTTTGCAGTCTATTTTCGTATGATATTTATGGTTGTATTCTCGTTTTCTTGGTCTCATTTGATAGAATGGAAGATATATTACATAAATAGCGATAATTTTGATTGGTTTCACGATGACAAGTACTACCTTGAAACCGAGCGCAAAGTAGCAAAAATGTTCGATTTTGCCGATGTTCAAGAGTAAACAAATCACGCCATGTGTCCAATACACATCAACTGGCGAGTCTAATATCCTTGCACAAGTGCGCTTGATATTATTTATACCATTTTACAATGATGCAATAGTATACATAACAGAAAATCTTCTTTTTTGAGAATAAAATTCAAAATGGAAAGCAAAAGTAATGTGAAGAGGAGCCTGGAGGGTAACTAATGAACAGATAAAATGTTATTTAGTGCCAGGAATGTCTGTCTCTTTATTCTGGACTCTATTTCAAATTGGCATCTTTTGAAATTTGTGTGAATTACAAATTGCCAATTTCTGACCACTTTATTGGGTAGTTCAAATCGTAAATTGGCGGTTTCTTGTACTTAATTGATAGAAATGGAATTTAGCGAAATAGCTAAAATTTTGGTAGACTGAAACATTGAATTGACCAAAATAGAGCTCAAAGTGGGCAAATCGCCAATGCGTAAACATCGTCGAAACCCATCGTAGTAGAGCATAATTCCGTTATTTTCATCAAATTTCATACTTTTGGTGTCATTATGATCGGAAAAGGATTTCTATCATTTCATAATAAAAATAAAAAAATTCCGAAAATTTGCAACCCTGAGAACGAGTTTGGGAGAGGGCTGTCGACCCCTGAAAGGGTTAAAAATATTGTAGGTACCCTCCTCTTCCTTGGATCAAACCTAGTTACATACCATTCTCAAGGTATTGTATGACCCCTATGGTGGGAGACAGCTAGTATCTTAACTAATAATAAAAAATAATAATATATAATAATAATAATAATAATAATAATTTTTATTTGGACATGATACAAAGAATTACATTTGGTTATTGAGATTAAGAGGGGGTACATGCCAAAAGCCCCTAGTAGGGCAGGGGCATTTTGGCAGACTTAAATGAACTAAACCTAGATTGTAAGAATTATTGTAGATAGTATACAATGAGAAAGGCTAGTATTTAAGCTATGAAATTTGAACATAGTTTTGTACTTTGTCTTCATTATAAAATTAATTAAATCAGATTAAACAAATTAAAGCAATAGTAATAATAAAATAATAAAAAGTTATGGTTGATAATTTATAAAATAAGTAAAGTTGCTTATCTAAGTTTTAAAGTTTGAATATAAGTTGAACATATCAATTAATTGTAGCATTTATGCAGCAATGCAACTAATTGGGGAAATAACAATTTAAAAATTAAAACAATTAATTGCATTGCAGTTAGTTTACTAATCATTATAATATCAGTGTTGGAATAATTAGCTAAAAGTATTATTCATAACGGGTTTTACATTCATTCATTCAATCATTCATTCATACATTACATTGACTTTAAATCAGGTTTACGTTAAGGAATTCTACTTTGCTGGGAATAGTTGATATGGAGCAATTATCTTTGGGTGAGAAGGTGGTTTTTAGCATCGTTTGAATTGGGGACAGGTAGGGTTTCTTTGCAATGACAGGTAATGAATTCCAAATTTTCGTGCCTTTATGTGCTTTTTGGAGTTTTACATATGTTAGGTGGACACGGGAACACGAGGAGTGATCTGTGTCTAGTGTTATGGTCATGTGTCCTGTTAAATTAGTAAAGAAGTTTGAGTGGTGGGTTAAATCTGCATAGAGGTTCTATATGTAATAGGCACAGTAAAAGTATGGATGTCTTGTATGGTGAGTAAGTTTAGGTTTTTGAATATTGGTGGAGTATGTTCCCCGGAGTGAGAATTTGTTATCATTCTAACTGCTGCCTTTTGTTGAATTAGTGGTCTGAGATGAGTTATTGATGTAGAGCCCCATGCGCAGATTCCATAGGTGAGGTGGGGGTAAATGAGTGAGTGATATAGGGTAAGGAGAGCTGGTTGTGGAACATAGTACCGATCTTGGATAGTATTCCAGGTCTTTGAGACTTTCTTGGAGATTTGTTGTATTGTGTCTAAATTGGGGCCCACTTCAAGATGTATTCTAAGAATTTTCCCTCTGTGAGTTTGGATAGGGGACCCGTTATCATTATGTTAAGGTCTATAGCTCTGTTCCCAAACTGGATAAAATAGGTTTTATCAATATTGAGTTAGTTTGTTGGTCATCATCCAGGTAGATATTTTCTGAAATTTCCAGTTTTTGCAGTGTTCTAGTGTGTCTGGGCTTGGTGAGAGATAACGTATGTAGTGTCATCTGCAAAAGAGGGGTTTGAGTAGTTGAGATGCATTTGGTAGGTTAATGTAAATGAGAAGAGTAGGGCCAAAAACACTTCCTGTGGGACCTACGGTAATAGTTTGCGCGTGGGGACTAGCTCCATTAGTGTACACATATTGGTTTCTGTTGCTAAGGTATGTTTTTAGGTAGTTTAAGAGTGTCCTCTATACCATAGTGCGATAATTTTAAGTGTAACAGATCATGGTCAATGTATCAAAAGCTTTACGTAAATCAATGAAGATTCACTGGGATTTCTTTTTCTCAAGTGTGTAAATTATTTCCTAACATTTTATACAGTGGTCCCTGGTTTTGGGATCTCCAAACTCAACATTTATGTAAGTGTATTTTCTAATGCTGTTGCAAGTGTATTTTGTCTGAAATAAACTAACCTCGTGACATTATTTCTAAGGAAGTAAATTGCCGGAATGGCACTTGAGCAGCATTCTGGAACGAATTTCGGCGAAGCCGAGGACCACTGTAATGCATCATTTGTATTTTATTAGGGCCCGAATCCAAATTGACAGTGGTTGAGTACGTTGTTGGAGGTGAGGTAGGAATATATTTGTCTATGAATTAATTTTTCAAAGATTTTGAGAAGGGGTGTTAGATATATAAATAAGTTTTGAGGCCATTCACCTGAAATTTCCAACGGGGCAAGTATGGAGACAATAATTTCACCGTTGGTCAGCTTAAGCTCGGTGAGAGTGAGAGAGAAGGTCCAACTGAATCTAAAATAAAATCTTCCACGATGCCAAAGAAAAAATAGTACTGAAATAAAGACAAACATACACATCATGATAAAATAAATTTACATAACAGCAATGGTCAAAATGTCAATACAGTAAAGTCCACTTACAAAAACGATGAGAATCTTCTGTATTGTGTATAATAGCCCTCATCACTTAACGACGGAGTTCCGTTTCCCGAGACCACGTTATAACGAATTTTGTGCAAGTGAGAGCATACATAATGGAAGTGAGTTGTGTCAACCATCTTTGATATTGTTTTAATGTCACCTTGCACATTTATAACATTTGGTATATTTTAAATGTTTATACAGTAGTGTACTGTACAGTGGACCCCAGTTAATGGCCTGCTCCAAACACTAACAGTTATGTAAGTGTATTTTGTAAGTGCTTTTGTAAGTGTATGTTTAGTTCCAAAAAGGAACAATTTACTTATCTTTTTGTTAAAAATTGCTTGGTAACGTGCACTTGAACAGCATTCTGGAACGAATTATGGCCGTTAACCAGGGGTCCACTGCATATTGAAATAAACAGAACAGAGAAATCAGTTCTTATACATTGTTTGGGTATGGATACTGTTATGGGGCTATAGGACCCAACATGCATTGATGTAATTAAGTAACATGAATACCTAATTATATTTAATTGATCACAATTTGTTAATGAGTCTTTGAGGTCAAGCCACCCTAAGACTTAAAAGAAGCTGAATTAACCTGATTTTCTCAATACAGTGGGCCTCGGTTTGAAAATTGTCCAGAATGCTGCTAAATCCCATTACAAACGAATTACTTCCTTAAGAAATAATGTCACGTAGGTTAGTCTATTTCAGACCCCAAAATACACTTGCAAACACACGAAAATACACTTACAAAATGTTTGAGTTTGGAGATGCACGAAACCGAGGGACCACTGTATAATAGGTTATAAATACACACATTTAAATAAGTAGTTTATAAAGTTGATGTTTCATTGTAAGTAAAAAAAATGTATTGTGGGTATGTACATGTGTAGAGTGTGCAAGACGACATCTTTTGTTTTGTGTGTTTTGAAGAGAGAAGTCCTCCTCTTTCTCTGCTTCCCAAGATGGCTGCAAGGTAGAACTTGTGGGGGAGACTGGGCTTTGTTGATATGTTTCTGCAGAATGGTGTGCCAGAAGTAAGGGAATTGTTAAATTGGAGCCAGCATAACCTATGAGTTATAGTGTGTCAAGACACTGAGGGAGGAGTGAGTGAGAAAATGGGGACAGTGGACCTAAACGTGGTCCCCAAAACGCCTTTTATGTAAGTTTTTTTTTTTAAAATGCTTTTGTAAGTATTTTTTTGGGGGGTTTAAAAGGACTAGTCTATTTTCATTATTCCTTATGGGGATAAATTGTTTGGTAATGGCACTTGAACAGCATTCCGAAAATATCGTAACACGAGGTACCACTGTATTAGGTGGGGAGGTGGACCATGCCAGGGACTTGGAGATGCTAGTTACATGACGCTATGGTACATGTTATAATGATTGTAAGACCTGTATTTTGTATACCCCTAATATATATGATATTTTTGTAACTGTGGTTTAAATAACCCATGGAGAGGGCTGGTGAAATTTTTTAAAGATGCAGCAGCTAATCATGAATGTAAGTATCCCCCTGACTATAAGCCCTTTTAATCCCCTATGCTAGAACATGTAGTGAGAACCCGATGATAAAGCCAAGGGAAACCCCATAACAATACTGGTCAGAGAGCCTGTCGTAAGTCCGAGTTGTCGGAAACAGTACATCCTAAGTGAGGGGATGCTGTATCATTATTTTGTATAACATTATTATATCATTACAATGGAAACTCGAGTTTCGAACGCCCGACTATCGAACGATTCAAGTTTCAATGCTTTTCAACAAATTTTGTCCCGAGATGTGCCCCATGTTCAACCGCGTGCGACCAGACCTGTCCGCCCAGCACCTGCGTGCGCAGGTGTTGTGAGTCAGTCTAGCTTTGTTTATCCTCCAGTGAACATTACCCTGCGTGCTCATCCAAACATTTCACAATTAATTAATTGTTTTGGGGTGTTCATTAATGCACTGTGAAATACTACCATGGGTCCAAAGAAAGTTCCTAGTGGTACCCTGTGGTAAAGAAAGTGAGAAACACCACAGACATGAAGAAAGAAAGAGTAAAAAAATACGAGAGTGGTGTGCATTTGGGGGCTTCCAGGATGTGGGCAAAGCAAATAACAATCGTTTTATGAGTAGAGGCAGTGGGAGGGGGGTTAGGCAGTGGAAGGGCGGGGAAGAGGCAGTGGTATAGAGGCGGGGGGGAAGAGGCAGGGGAGGCATTTTGGGAGGCAGGGTTGGGCAGTGGAGGGGCAGTGGTAGGGGAGTGGGGGGCAGTGGTAGGGCAGTGGAGGGCAGTGGGAGGCAGTGGTAGAGGCAGTGGTTGAGGCATGGTTGAGTGAGAGGTGAGAAACAAGATTAAATAATAATAATAATAGTAATAATAAAATAAAAATAGTTTATTTGAATGATACAAATTTTATTTTGGTTTTAGATTACATAGGAAATCCCAAAACCCCTAGTATGGGGCATTTGGGCAGACTTAAATTCTTAAAACAAATTGTAAGAATTTTTTAGATAGTATACAATGAGTAAAGGTGATATTTAAGCTATGAAATTTAAATGTTTAGATATGACATTTTTAAACATATTTTTGTACAGTGGCCCCCGATTTTCGAAAAAACTTCACCCCTGAAGTCTGCTCAAGTGCCAACCAACAATTTCCCCCAAAAAAAATGTCACGTAGGTTGTCTTTTTAGCCCCAAAATATTTTTCCCCAAAGACAAATATTATATTTACATAAATTCGTTTTCGGGTTTAAAACTGGGGTCCACGTTTTTTGTTTCATTAAAAAATTAATTAAATCAGATTAAACAAATTAAAGCTATAATAATAAAAAAATAATAAAAAGTTATGGTTGAAAATTTTAAAAAATAAGTAAAGTTGATATCTAAGTTATAAAGTTTGTAAAAGTTGAAATATGAATTAATTTAGAATTTTTTTAGCAATCAACAATTAGTGAGATAAAAATTTTTAAAAAAATTGCATTGCAGTTAGTTTACGGGGTATTATAATGTAAGTGTTGGGGAAATAATTACTAAGGTTTACATTATTCATTGTCATTCAAAATTACATTCAATTATTATCATTTTAAAGTTAAGGATTATTCTACTTTGCTGGAATTTTGATATGGACAATTAGCTTTGGGTGAGAAGGTGGTTTTTTAACTTTTTGAATTGGGGACAGGTAGGTTTCTTTCAAGAAGGAATGAATCAAATTTTTGCCTTTATATCTTATTTTTACATAGTGTTGGGTGGACCGGGAACTCAGGGGGATCTGTTCATGTTATGGTCATGTGTCCTTTAAAATTAGAAAGGGAGAAGTTTGATGGGGGGAATATTTGCATAGAGTGTTCTTTTATGTAATGGGACAGTAAAAAGTATGGATGTCTTGTAGGTGAGTAAGTTTATTTTTTGAATATTGGTGGAGATGAGAGTGTAGAAGGTTCCGGGGTTTTTAAACAAAAGGGTTTTTGTTATTGCTGTTACCAGCCTGACACGAATCGAAAGTTCACTCCGCCCGACTGGAAAAAAACTATGTTTTTAATTGGCATCTTCAAGACTAATAAAACGCTTTGTATTTTAAGTTCCCGCACCAGCACAGGGGAAAGGAGTTAAAAGTTAAGTTAGGCAAAAGGGAGCAAAAGGTAGCAATTAACATAGAAAAAAGGGCGAAATGAAAAAAACCCCACGCAAAGAGTCTTATCTTTAGCAAGGTTGTAAATTTTATGTACACCCCATTCATTTTTACATTATGGTTTTTTATGAAAGAAGTGATCTAATACAGTTAGCATTACAAACTTGTTTTTCTTATCAGGATCAGTTAAGAAATTAACCCGTTTAGGAGCTTTACTTAATCTGAAACTTTCAAATAACCCTTTTTCCCCTAAGAAATAATATAAAAAACAATTAACCGCCAAAAAAATATTCACAATAAATAAATATAAATAACATTTACTTTCCTTTTTTGGAGACTTGCAGGGATCTGGGAAATGGGATGAACGGGGGTGTTAGGGGGGAAGGGAAATCCTCCAAAAAGAACTTCAGGAAGTCCCTCTCTGGGTTACCCTTCTTGGTTTTTTAATGCCACTAGGACCAGCTTGGAGTCCTAGAACTTTTTTAAAAAAAATAACTGCCCAGAGTCCTCTGTTTCTCATTCTTAATACTTTCCTGAAGGCAACATGGCTCTGTCACTAAGGGGTTTAAGATTTTTCAGTTGAGGTGTCTTAAAACAAATGTCTGCCTTATTCCACATTGAACAAATTTTTTCCTGAAGAAGGCACCTCCTTAACTCTCTTTTCCTCCCAGAAGCAATAACCCAGCTGGGTTCTGGTTCCAGATGAACCCTTTTAAGCCTTCAGTTGTTAGCCTATCCTGTGCCCCCCCACCAACTCTTACATTCCCCCACCACCTCCAACCCCAGGCTGTTCCCCAATGCCACAATATTTTCCCAAATTTTTCCCACAACAGGACGGGGTCGTCAGGGTCACCCTCAAATTTCAAAACCCCTTTTTCACACAACCCCCACAGGGGCCCAAGCAGAGTTCAAAGTCCTGAACTACCCCCCCAAGCCTTACCTATAACTGGCTGCAGATATTAAAGTGATTTTTCTAGAACTCTTTAAGGTCAATGCAGAGTCATTATTTTTAGCACCTCTGAAACACGCTTTGGTGTACATTTTCTAAAGTTTGCGCCTGCTGGTCCATGGGGGATGAGGAGGGGAGGAGGAAAGAATTTATTGGATGAAACTGAATCATCAGGCAAAAACTTTTCCCAAGTTGGAGGATAAAGGGGAGCACTGCCCAGTACCAGGAGGCACTTGAGTCCCACTTTTCCAGGAGGTATTTTTCACACAAAAGGGAAAACCCAGTCACCCATTCCTTGAAAATCGGGGACCAAGCCTGGTGTTACCCTTTCCCAAACACACACAAATTATTCTTGTCAATGCTGTGTTTTTGAAGGGTCTGGGATTTTCTGATATACACCAGAAAAGGCTTCACTAAAATCCCCCGGGTTGGCAAAATCAAAAGAGTTACCCTGTTTTTCATAGGCTTGTGTTTTTTGGGCTTTTCCCCCTAAATAAAGGGTCCTGTTGGGCATTTTCTTCCAAAACAGGCCTGTTTCATCCAATTAAACATTTTTGGGGGGGAATTTTCAGCCTCTAGCCCTTTTTAAAATTATTTACAAATTTTCAGCTGCATGTTTGTCTGAGCTGGCTGCCCACCACCTCCCCCAAAGCCCAAAATTTTTTAAAACCCCAAACACCTTTCTTTTAAAACACTCGCCTCACCACTTTAATTTTCTGACAAGAACTGTGTGCAACTTCCCTTTCCTTTCACAAAATTTTCGCCATGGAAATACATCACCCCTATCTTTTTTTATTATCCACACCATCAAATTTTCAAACCTCATCCATTTTCGATCTTTGTTTCGTTAACAAATTAACCCCTTTTAACATTAGCTTCCTTGATCTCATTTTCGCCCGGAAAAAGATAGAGATGTTTTTCCCTTTTTAAAACCGGCGATCACTCAGCGCCACCCATTTTTTCTTATCTCTTTCTTCAGTTGGGGTGCCTCCCCCTTACCACTGGGGTGCCACTAGGGAAACTTTTTTTGGACCCATGGTGACTTTTTTCCGTGACAAAAACCCAAACCACCAAAAAAAACACCAAATGTTTTTGAATGTTTTAAAGAGGCTGATAATGTTCTCTCATGGGAAAAAACCCCAACGGATCTTGCCAGGCGCAGGGGGCGCGGCAGGCAGACACCCCTTCTTTTTTAACCAAGCTTTTTTTCCATTATTTTAAAAAAATTTGAACCATTTTTCCGTTTAAATGACCTTTTTTTAACTGAGGGTCTACTTATAAACTCTGAAGGAGGAAAGAATGGGAAAATTTTTTTTAGCTGATCATTGAATATTTTATTCATTCAGTGATACGGTTTTTTTTATTTATTTTTTATATAGGTATTGGGAGACAGCAACCACCCAGGAGGTACTACCTCCCCAGGTGACTGTGAAAAAGAAACCTGGAAACTGTTTTAAAGATGGTAGGATTGTGGTGTCTTTTTTTTGTCTCATAAACACGCTGGATCGGTATATCTGCTCTTCTATTCAAAGGTTACACTACACAGGCATAATGATATATATACATACACACTTTATGTTTTTTCTTTTCAATAGCTCTTTTTCTTCTTTTATTTTCATTGTCCATGGGGGGAAATGGAAAAGAATTCTTTCGGCCTCGTGTCGTATAAGGGGCTAAAATCCCAGGAGCAATGGGTAAACCCCCCTTCCCGTACACATTTACTATAAAAACGAATAAGAAAAGCTTTATAAAACTGGGATGTTTGAATGTCGGGGATGAAAGGGGGATGATAAGAAAGAGATGATTGCTGATGTTATGAATAAAAAGAAGTTGATGTCCTGGCCTAAGCGAAACAAAGCTAAAGGGGGGTAGGCGAGTTTCAGTGGGGAGAAATAAATGGGATTAAGTCGGGAGTATCTGAGAGAGTTAGAGCAAGGAAGGGGTAGCAATAATGTTGAAGGACCAGTTATGGAAGGAGAAGAGGGAATATAAATGTGTAAATTCAAGGATTATGGGATTAAAATAAGGGTCGGATGCGAAAAGTGGGTTATAATAAGGTGTATGCACCTGGAGAAGAGAGGAGGTAGAGGAGAGAGAGAGATTTGGAGATGTTGTTAAGATAGGAACCTTGAACCAAGTGAGAGAGAATTGTAGTAGGGGCCCCAAATGCTAAAGTAGGAGAAACATGTAGAGGGTGTGGTAGGTAAGTTTGGGGGTGCCGGGTGTAAATGAAAATGGGAGCCCTTTGATTGAACTTTGTATAAAAAGGGGGCTTGTATATAGGTAATACATTTTTTAAGAAAAAGAGGAAAAATAAGTACAGTGGACCCCCGAGTTTTAAACCTGGAATGTACATTTATGTAAGATAATATTGTAAGTGCTTGTGGAAAAGTATTTTTGGGGGGGCTGAAATAGACTAACCTACGTGACATTTTTCCTTAGGGAGTAAATTGTTTGGGGAATGGCACTTCAGCAGACTTCAGGAGGAAGTTTTTGAAACTCAGGGGTCCACTGTATACAAGATATGATGTAGGTGTAATGACAGTAGTTTGTTGGACTATGTATTGGTAGATAAAAGACTGTTAAGTAGACTTCAGGATGTACATGTTTATAAAGGGGCCACAGATATATCAGATCACTTTTCAGTTGTAGCTAAAGTGGGAGTAAAAGGTAGATGGGATACAAAAGGGAAAAAAGAAGCAGAAGTAAAAGAGGTGAAGGTTTATAAACTAAAAGAGGAGGCAGTTAGGGGAAGATATAAACAACTATTGGAGAATAGATGGGCTAGTGAGATGTAGGCAATGGGGTCAAGATGTATGGAGTAGGTTAAAGAATGTAGTGTTAGAGTGTTCAGAGAAGTTTGTGGTTACAGGAAAGTGGGTTTGGAGGGGAAGAGCATTGGTGGAATGATGATTAAAGAGAGTAGTAAGGGAGAAAAAGTTAGCATATGAGAGGTTTTTTCAAAGTAGAAGTGATGCAAGGAGGAAGAGTATATATGAAGAAAAAAGAGGGTTTAAAAGAGTAGTTCCCAGGTAGTAGGTTGGTAGACAGCAACCGCCCAGGGAGGTACCACCGTCCTGCAAGGGTGTGAAACGAAAGCCTGTATTTTTTACATGATGGTAGGATTGCTGGTGTTTTTTTTTCTGTCTCATAAACATGCAAGATTTGGTATGTCTTTTTACTTTACTTCACTTATCCACTACATTTTCCTTGT
>WNWK01028803.1:0-25008 GCA_009830355.1 Cherax destructor | reverse complement strand
TGTATATGTTTCTAACTCATTATGCCAGTCAATGTTAATCATAGCTGTTATCAATAGTTTCTTATATCTCACCCTAACTTCCTCCTCCCTTAGTTTATACACTTTTACCTCTCTCTTACTTGCTGTTGCCATTTTCTTTTTGTCCCATCTACCTTTTACTCTAACTGTAGCTACAACCAAATAATGATCTGATATATCCGTTGCCCCTCTATAAACATGTACATCCTGAAGCCTACTCATCAACCTTTTATCCACCAATACATAATCCAACAAACTACTTTCCTTACGTGCTATATCATACCTTGTATATTTATTTATCCTCTTTTCATAAAATATGTATTACTTATTACCAAACCTCTTTCTACACATAGCTCAATTAATGGCTCCCCATTTACATTTACCCCTGGCACCCCAAATTTACCTACTACTCCATCCACAACATTTTTACCCACTTTAGCATTAAGATCCCCAACCACAATTACTCTCTCACTTGGTTGAAAACTCCCCACACACTCACTCAACATTTCCCAAAATCTCTCTCTCTCCTCTACACTTCTCTCTTCTCCAGGTGCATAAACACTTATTATAACCCACTTTTCACATCCAAACTTTATTTTACTTCACATAATCCTTGAATTTATACATTTATATTCCCTCTTTACCTGCCATAACTGATTATTCAACATTATTGCCACTCCTCCTTTAGCTCTAACTCTTTTGAAACCCCTGACCTAATCCCATTTATTTCTCCCCACTGAAACTCTCCTACCCCCTTCAGCTTTGTCTCACTTAAAGTCAGGACATCCAGCTTCTTTTCATTCATAACATCTACAATTATCTCTTTCTTATCATTCGCACAACATCCGCGCACATTCAAACATCCCACTTTGACGGTTTTCTCCTTTTTCTTTTTAGTAAGCTATACAGGAAAAGGGGTTACTAGCCCATTGTTCCCGGCATTTTAGTTGACTTTTACAACACGCATGGCTTACGGAGGAAAGATTCTTATTCCACTTCCCCATGGATATGAAAGGAAAAGCAATAGGAAGAACTATTAAGATAAAATCAAAGAAAACTCAGATTAGTGTGTATACATACACGTGTACATGTTTGCGTAGCGTGACCTAAATGTAAGTAGAAGTAGCAAGACGTACCTGAAATCTTGCATGTTTATGAAACAGAAAAAAGACACCAGCAATCCTACCATCATGTAAAACAAATACAGGCTTTTGTTTTACACTCACTTGGCAGGACGGTAGTACCTCCCTGGGTGGTTGCTGACTACCACCCTACTACCTACAGTAAATATACGGTAATAATTTAATTTAGTAAAAGTAAAGTTAAATGTACGGGTACTCACCAATAATGAATGA
This sequence comes from Cherax destructor, assembly GCA_009830355.1. NCBI lineage: Eukaryota > Metazoa > Arthropoda > Malacostraca > Decapoda > Parastacidae > Cherax > Cherax destructor. The sequence goes on along the minus strand of WNWK01028803.1, from coordinate 23,635 downwards.
TACTGTTCTCTCTACAGCACTAAAAAATTATAGTAGTATTATATTTTATATGGAAATTTTGCTGAATTTACATTAATATTTATGTTACAAAATTATTAAATTATATTTTTCTTAATATTTAACGTTAAAACGCATAAAAAAAATTATATTTCTAAGAAAAAAAAAATTCCACGAATTTGTGGGGATTTCCGTGAACAATTATTAGTTAGGTTCTAAGGAAAAATCCGCGAATTCGGAACCACGAATTCGCAGGGATCCACTGTACACACACACTGTTAAAGTGACTGGGACCTAGGTTGCTGTCTACCAACCACCTAGGGAGGTACTACAGTCCTGTCAAGTGAATATAAAACTAAAACCTGCAATTGTTTTACATGGTAGAATTTCTGGTGTCTTTTCTGTCTCATAAACATTCAAGATTTCATGTTCATCTTGCTACTTCTAATTACACTTAGGTCACACTACACATGCATGTACAAGCAGTGGACCCCCGAGTTTCGGCCATAATTCATTCCAGAAGGCTGTTCAAGTGCCATTATCGAACGAATTTGTTCCCATAAGGAATAATATAAAGTAGGTTACTCCATTTCAGACCCCCAAAAATACACACACAAAAGCACTTACAATATTACACTTACATAATTGTTAGAGTTTTGAGGTGGTCAAAACTCGGGGGTCCACTGTACTATATATACACAGCCCTCTGGGTTTTCTACTATTTTTGTTCTAGTTCTTGCTGTTGTTTATTTCCTCTTATCTCCATGGGAAAGTGTGGAATAATTCTTCCTCCATAAGCCATGCATGTCATAAGAGGTGACTAAAATGCCAGGAAAAAGGGGTTAGTAACCCCTTCTCCTGTATACTTAAGTTAAAATGAGAAACTTCCGTTTTTCTTTTTTGGCCACCCTGCCTCGATGGGATACGGCCGGTTTGTTAACCCTTAAACTGTCCAAACATAGATCCATGTTTGCTTGCGTAGCACTCCAAACGTAGATCTACGTTTTTTTACATACTTTCTTATTGAGAATATCAAGGTCAGAGTGCTACGCACGCACATGTATATTTACTTTTTTTTTACATGCTTTCTTATGGAGAAAATCAAGGTCAGAGCACTGCCCACAAAAACGTAGATCTACGTTTGGACAGTTTAAGGGTTAAAAAAGAAGAAGAAAAAAAAGTGACTGGGACTTGGAAAAATATCTTTCATATGAAATAGGCAGACATTTTTTTTTTTTTTTTTGAGAAAATTTAATATGCATTTATGACAAAACATATCAATTAAACATAATGTACATTTACCTGGCAACAGTGAGCAATATCTTTGAAGTTCTTGTTCAACTGGACTGACTTCACTTCAGGATTAATCAACTGAATTTCACTGCGGCCAATGTGGAATAACATGGTACGATTGAAGTCCTGACTTAGCATCTGAAATATACAATAGACATGCTACTTTCATCTTAAATATCTTAAATAAACAACAGAAATACTATTTATGAGGACATGACAACCACTTTTTTTTGGGTGGAATGAAAGGTTCTTATCATGTATACCAGACGTGGTCAAGTCAAATAACAGCGTAGCTCGTTTACTCATTCAATGTAACTCATATTTTGTCTCAATGAACAGTATTGAATGAGCAAGAGCCATATGTGGTTGATGAGCCACCGCTTATATTGAAGATATAAGTATAGTGGAGCAATGTGACAGATGTTGCAAGTGTATGGAACTGGTGGTAGGTTACTATATGCAGTTAAAAGTTTTTATGAGGATAGTGAGGCTCAACTTTCGTTTTTCCTTTTGGGCCACCCTGCCTTGGTGGGATACGGCCAGTTTGTTTAAAGAAGTAGTGAGGCTCAGGTTAGGATATGAAGGAGGAAGATTATTTTCCAGTAGACAGGGATGCATGATGTCACCATGGTTGTTTAACATATTCATAGATGGGGTTGTAGAAGAAATGAATGTTAGGGTGTTAACCCTTTCAGGGTCCAAGGGGGGTCTCCGAAACTCGTTCTCAGGGTCCAAGAATTTAAAAAAAAAAAAAATTATTTTTTCTTATGAAATGATAGAGAATCTTTTTCCGATCATAACGCCACAAAAGTTATGAAATTTGATCGAAAACTAACGGAATTATGCTTTCGCGAAGTTAGCGGTAGCCATGACACTTATGCATCGGCGATTTCGCCCACTTTGAGCCCTATTTTCAGTCAACTAAAATTATAGCTATTTTGCTAGAACTCCATTTCTTCTATCGATTGAGTACAAGAAACCGCCTATTTACCAATTACAACTACCCAAAATAGTGGTCAGAAAATGGCAATTTGGCCAATTTCACACAAATTTCAAACAATGCCAATTTCAAAATAGAGTTCAGAATAAACAAGGCAGACATTCCTGTCACTAAAATAACGTCTTCTCTGTTCATTAGTCACGTTTCCAGGCCCCTCTTACATTACTTTTGCTTTTCATTTTGAATTTTTCTCACAAAAAAATAGATGATTTACTGTTAAGTATACAACTGCATCATTGTAAAAATGGTATAAATAATATTAGAGCACTTGTGCATGAATATTAGACTCGCCAGTTGATGTGTATTGGATGCATGGTGTGATTTGTTTACTCTTGAACATCGTCAAAAATCGAACATTTTCGCTACTTTGAGCTCAATTTCAAGGTACTTGTCATTGTCAAACCAATCAAAATCATCTCTATTTCTGTAATATATCTTCCAATCTATCAAATGAGACCAAAAAAAAGAGAATACATCAATAAATATCATACGAAAATAGACTGCAAAGTCACTGTTTTAAACCAAAAACACGGTCAGTTTGTTTTTCCTCATTATGCACTGTGTGGTGCAGGAATTTTTTTATACTGCGCACACTGACCGCACAGACCCATTCTATCACATCTAGGCCTAACAGCCTGTTTCTGCTTGATTTGAGGGCGTTAGAATTTAGGCGTACTAGTACGTCAATAACCCCAGGGCGTAAGCCGTACTAGTACGTCAATAACCCTGAAAGGGTTAAGGAGAGGTGTTGGATTAAAATCTGAAATTAAAAGTGAACATAGGAAAGAGCAGGGTGATGAGGATAACAAATGAGTTAGGTAATGAAAGATTAGATATCAGATTGGAAGGAGAGTATGGAGGAAGTGTTTAGATATTTGGGAGTGCACTTGTTGGCAGATGGGTATATGAAAAACAAGGTGAACCATAGAATTGAGGATGGTATGTGAGGGAATGAATATTACATATAAACATCATACTCTACTTACTTTCAGATCATAATCAGCCTTATGGAGTCCACTTCTCCTCTGAGTCATGCTGCCAATGGAACCTGCACGAGCTCTCATCCCTTGGTCCTGATTGTGTGATGGTCTTGTAGAAAAGAAATAAAACAATAAAATCAAATGTCATAAAAAAGAGCCAGTACAATCTAAATTATTTTTACTTTCCACATTCAATCATCGTAATAAAAAAGAAAAACACTCGTGTTAACAAGTGCATAAAGCACTTATTTTTTGTGTACTGTATATCAAAAACTTGACATCAATTACTACAATCTAACAATCTCTCACATACCTGCTGGATGCTCAAGCCCCTATTAAATAAAACCTCTTTCACCCCCTTCCTCATATCCTTCTTGGGATTTCTCCTACACTTTCCATCCACCACAGATTTAAAACCCTCTTGATTAACCTTTTTTACTCCATTCTTACTAAATGACCAACATATCTCAGCAATCCCTCCTCCGTTATTTTTGTTCTCACTAGGCATATCTTCTAATTTCTATGTTTAGTTTTTAACACATCAGCTGTCTCCCACCAAAGAGGATTGAGAAAATAAAAGGAGGGGTTAACAACACCTTCACCATCATTTATTCAATAGTTGTCTAGCCAGAAGTGCACTGATATCATAGTTCAGGTGGCACTCCAAAATGCAACATCCCCACTCCTCCTCCAGAGTGCAGGCACTGTATTTCTCACCTCCAGGACTCAAGTCCAGCTAACTGGTTTCAAGCCATAAAACCAATTGTCCACTCACTCTGATCTAACATATACAAGACTGCTACTGGATGCCCAAACCACCTCACCAATCCCTACTCAGGCTTCTAATCTCTATGCTCTGAATTATTTACTGCCTCCAGCTACTCCTCCCTGCAACATTTGAAGTCCATAATATTCACACCTCATATTGATCTCAAACATAGTACTCACAATGCTTTGAGTATCTTCATTGCTGAAACATTTAGACACTATTCTTCATGCATTTACAAGTGTTGATCCCACAATACTCTATATAATACACTTCTGGGAGCAGCATCTTGGGGTCTCGCCTGGAGCAAACCACTACAAAAGGCTATAAGAGATTAATGTATACAAACAACTCAAGTGAAAAAAGGAAATATCCTATACAGTGGACCCCCGGTGTTCGTCCATTTTTCGTAACAGAATGCTGCTCAAGTGCCATTACCAACCGAATTTATTCCCTTAAGAAATAATGTAAAGTAGACTAGTCCTTTTAGACCCCCAAAACTACACTTATAAAAGCATTTAAAAAAATACACTTACATAAAAGGGAGTGTTTTGAGCAGGACGAACACCGGGGGTCCACTGTACAGTGGAAATCGTGCAAGTATGTAAGTATAATTTTGTAAGTTCTTGTGGAAGTGTATTTTTGGGGGTCTGAAATAGACTAACCTACGTGAAATTTTTCCTTAAGGGAGTAAATTTGTTCGGTAATGGCACTTGAGCAGACTTCAGGAGTGAAGTTTTTACGAAACTCGGGGGTCCACTGTACTTGAAAATCCCACATACTGACTAACAGATTTGCTTTCTTTGGAATAAAGTAAAAAAAACATGAACGAGTAAAACCAGGATACTAACCTACGAAACAAATGGCTCGAGTCTCCACTGACTGTTCTTAGACGTTGCCGAAAGGGCTCGACAACTGTCAGCTCTGTCTCTTCTCCTCCTCTAGTCTTTTCTCCACAACCTGAAATTAATTAGAATCCTTACAAAAAATTATACTGAACATAAATTACAAACCACAAAAGCATCATAGTGTTTGTCCTGAATTTTCTAAACATAATAGTACAGTGGACCCCCGGTGTTCGTACTGCTCCAAACTCGAACAATTATGTAAGTGTATTTTTGTAAGTGCTTTTGTAAGTGTATTTTTGGGGGTCTAAAAGGACTAAGCTAATTTACATTATTCCTTATGGGAACAAATTCGTTTGGTAATGGCACTTGAACAGGATTCTGGAATGAATTAATTACGAACACCAGGGGTCCACTGCAATTTGGCCAATTACTTCAATAAAAGAAAATGCCAGAAAAACAATAGTATGAAACTTACTTTCAGAAGTAGGTTTTTCATCATGTCCTTCTGAAATACTTGAGGACCTTGAATGCGTTACCATTTCAATAGGTGGTGATAAGCAGGTGTTGCCAGATACTGGCAAAAACAAGTCTGCAGATTGTGGAGTATTGATAAGACTGGGACTTGTGTTTGTTGGAGACTCAGGAGGTTGTTCAGTGCTTGACCAAAGGCAAAATCTCACTTTAGGATGTTTCTGCGATTCTTTACTTTCTTGTTCTTGCTTCCCTTCATCTGTTAAATCTATTTTTCCTAGGTCCTAGTGAAATGAATAACTTTAATTTTTATGATTCAATAATAATAATTAGTAATAATAGTAATAATAATAATTAGTAATAAGAATTATAATTAGTAATACAAATAATTGTTTTTAGTAATATTAGTAATAATAATAATTAGTAATAATAGTAATAATAATTATAATTAGTAATAATAGTAATAATTATAATTAGTAAAAATAGTAATAATTATAATTAGTAATAATAGTAATAATTATAATTAGTAATAATAGTAATAATTATAATTAGTAATAATAGTAATAATTATAATTAGTAATAATAGTATTAATTATAATTAGTAATAGTAATAATAATTATAAATAATAATAATAATAATTATAATTAGAAATAATTATAATTAGTAATAATTATAATTAGTAATAATTATAATTAGTAATAATTATAATTAGTAATAATTATAATTAGTAATAATTATATTTAGTAATAATTATAATTAGTAATAATAATTATAATTAGTAATAATAATTATAATTAGTAATAATAATTATAATTAGTAATAATAATTATAATTAGTAATAATAATTATAATTAGTAATAATTATAATTAGTAATAATAATTATAATTAGTAATAATAATTATAATTAGTAATAATAATTATAATTAGTAATAATAATTATAATTAGTAATAATTATAATTAGTAATAATTATAATTAGTAATAATAGTACTAATTGTAATTAGTAATAATAATTAGTAATAATTATAATTAGTAATAGTAGTAATAATTATAATTAGTAATAATAGTAATAATTATAATTAGTAATAATAGTAATAATTATTAGTAATAATAGTAATAATTATAATTAGTAATAATAGTAATAATTATAATTAGTAATAATAGTAATAATTATAATTAGTAATAATTATAATTAGTAATAATAATTATACAGTGGTACCCCGGTTTACGATGGTCCCCAAACTCACCCTTTTATGTAAGTTTATTTTAAATGCTTTTGTAAGTGTAATTTGGGTCTAAAAGACTAGTCTATTTTACAACTTTTAAGGAGATAAATTGTTTGTAATGGCACTTGACACATTCTAATGAAATATTAAACCTACCACTGTAATTAGTAATAATAGTAATAATCATAATTAGTAATAATGGGAGGTAGTAGGTTGGTAGACAGCAACCACCCAGGGAGGTACTACCGTCCTGCCAAGTGAGTGTAAAACGAAAGCCTGTATATTTGGTTTTACATGATGGTAGGATTGCCGACGTCTTTTTTCTGTCTCATAAACATGCAAGATTTCAGGTACGTCTCGCTACTTCTACTTACACTTAGGTCACACTACACATACATATACACATTTATGTATACACACTCATCTGAGTTTGCTTTGATTTTATCTTAATAGTTCTTGTTCTTATTTCTTTTCCTTTCATATCCATGGGAAAGTGGAATAAGAATCTTTCATCCGTAAGCCATGCGTGTTGTAAAAGTCAACTAAAATGCCGGGAACAATGGGCTAATAACCCCTTTTCCTGTATAGATTTACTAAAAAGAAAAAGAAGAAAACCGTCAAAGTGGGATGTTTGAATGTGCATGGATGTTGTGCGAATGATAAGAAAGAGATGATTGTAGATGTCATGAATGAAAAGAAGCTGGATGTCCTGGCTTTAAGTGAGACAAAGATGAAGGGGGTAGGAGTGTTTCGGTGGGGAGAATAAATGGGATTAGGTCAGGAGTTTCAAATAGAGTTACAGCTAAAGAAGGAGTGGCAATAATGTTGAATAATCAGTTATGGCAGGTAAAGAGGGATTATAAATGTATAAATTCAAGGATTATGTGGAGTAAAATAAAGTTTGGATGTGAAAAGTCGGTTATAGTAAGTGTTTATGCACCTGGAGAAGAGAGAAGTGTAGAGGAGAGAGAGAGATTTTGGGAAATGTTGAGTGAGTACATGGGGAGTTTTGAACCAAGTGAGAGAGTACTTGTGGTTGGGGATCTAAATGCTAAAGTGGGTAAAAATGTTGTGGAGGGAGTAGTAGGTAAATTTGGGGTGCCAAGGGTATATGTAAATGGGGAACCGTTAATTGAGCTATGTGTAAAAAGATGCTTGGTAATAAGTAATACATATTTTATGAAAAAAGAGGATATATAAGTATACAAGGTATGATATAGCACGTAATGAAAGTAGTTTGTTAGATTATGTATTGGTGGATAAAAGGTTGATGGGTAGTCTTCAGGATGTACATGTTTATAGAGGGGCAACAGATATATCGGATCATTATTTAGTTGTAGCTACAGTTAGAGTAAAAAGTAGATGGGACAAAAAGAAAATGGCAACAGCAAGTAAGAGAGAGGTAAAAGTGTATGAACTAAGGGAGGAGGACGTTAGGGTGAGATATAAGCAACTATTGGCAGAAAGGTGGGCTAGTGCCAGTATGAGTAGTGGGGAGGGGTTGAAGATTTAGATTAGATTTTGCCACCGAAGTGGCTAGTTTATTTTTTTTTTTTATTAACACATCGGCCGATTCCCACCAAGGCAGGGTGGCCCGAAAAAGAAAAACTTTCATCATCATTCACTCCATCACTGTCTTGCCAGAGGGGTGCTTTACACTACAGTTATAAAACTGCAACATTAACACCCCTCCTTCAGAGTGCCGGCACTGTACTTCCCATCTCCAGAACTCAAGTCCGGCCTGCCGGTTTCCCTGAATCCCTTCATAAATGTTACTTTGCTCACACTCCAACAGCACGTCAAGTGTTAAAAACCATGTGCCTCCATTCACTCCTATCAAATACGCTCACACATGCTTGCTGGAAGTCCAAGCCCCTCGCACACAAAACTTCCTTTACCCCTCCCTCCAACCTTTCCTAGGCCGACCCCTACCCCGCCTTCCCTCCACTACAGATTTATACACTCTCGAAGTCACTCTGTCTCGTTCCATTCTCTCTACATGTCCAAACCACCTCAACAACCCCTCCTCAGCTCTCTGAACAATCGTTTGGTAATCCCGCACCTCCTCCTAATTTCCAAACTCCGAATTCTCTGCATTATATTCACACCACACATTGACCTCAGACATGACATCTCCACTGCCTCCAGCCTTCTCCTCGTTGCAACATTCATCACCCATGCTTCACACCCATATAAGAGTGTTGGTATAACTATACTCTCATACATTCCTCTTTACTTCCATGGACAAGGTTCTTTGTCTCCACAGACTCCGAAGTGCTCCACTCACCCTTTTCCCCTCATCAATTCTATGATTCACCTCATCCTTCATAGACCCATCCGCCGACATGTCCACTCCCAAATATCTGAATACATTCACCTCCTCCATACTCTCTCCTCCAATCTGATATCCAATCTTTCGTCACCTATTCTTTTTGTTATCCTCATCACCTTACTCTTTCCTATATTCACTTTCAATTTTCTTCTTTACACACCCTACCAAATTCATCCACCAACCTCTGCAACTTCTCTTCAGAATCTCCCAAAAGCACAGTGTCATCAGCAAAAAGCAACTATGACAACTCCCACTTTGTATTTGCTTCTTTATCTTTTAGCCCAACACCTCTTGCCAAGACCCTCGCATTCACTTCTCTTACAACCCCATCTATAAATATATTGAACAACCACGGTGACATCACACATCCTTGTCTAAGGCCCACTTTTACTGGGAAATAGTCCCCTTCCCTCCTACACACTCTAACCTGAGCCTCACTATCCTCATAAAAACTCTTCACTGCTTTCAGCAACCTTCCTCCTATTCCATACACCTGCAACATCTGCCACATTGCCCCCCTATCTACCCTATCATACGCCTTTTCCAAATCCATAAATGCCACAAAAACATCTTTACCCTTATCCAAATACTGTTCACCTATATGTTTCACTGTAAACACTTGGTCTACACACCCCCTACCTTTCCTAAAGCCCCTTGTTCATCTGCTATCCTGCTTTCTGTCTTACTCTTAATTCTTTCAATAATAACTCTACCATACACTTTACCAGGTACACTCAACAGACTTATTCCCCTATAATTTTTGCACTCTCTTTTGTCCCCTTTGCCTTTATACAAAGGAACAATACACGCTCTCTGCCAATCCCTAGGTACCTTACCCTCTTCCATACATTTATTAAATAATAGCACCAACCACTCCAAAACTATATCCTCACCTGCTTTTAACATATCTATCTTTATCCCATCAATCCCAGCTGCCTTACCCCCTTTCATTCTACCCACTGCCTCACGAACTTCCCCTACACCCACAACTGGCTCTTCCACACTCCTACAAGATGTTATTCCTCCTTGCCCTACACACGAAATCACAGCTTCCCTGTCTTCATCAACATTTAACAACTCCTCAAAATATTCTCTCCATCTTCCCGATACCTCTAACTCTCCATTTAATAACTCTCCTCTCCTATTTTTAACTGTCAAATCCATTTGTTCTCTAGGCTTCCTCAACTTATTAATCTCATTCCAAAACTTTTTCTTATTTTCAACAAAATTTGCTGATAACATCTCACCCACTCTCTCATCTGCTCTCTTTTACATTGCTTCACCACTCTTAACCTCTCTTTTCTCTCCATATACTCTTCCCTCCTTGCATCACTTCTACTTTGTAAAAACCTCTCATATGCTAACTTTTCTCCCTTACTACTCTCTTTACATCATCATTCCACCAATCGCTCCTCTTCCCTCCCGCACCCACTCGCCTGTAACCACAAACTTCTGCTGAACACTCTAACACTACATTTTTAAATCTACCCCATACATTTTCGACCCCATTGCCTACACTCTCACTAGCCCATCTATCCTCCAATAGTTGTTTATATCTTACCCTAACTGCCTCCTCTTTTAGTTTATAAACCTTCACCTCTCTCTTACTTACTGATTCTATTTTCCTTGTATCCCATCTACCTTTTACTCCCACTGTAGCTATAACTAAAAAGTGATCTGATATATCTGTGGCCCTCTATAAACATGTACATCCTGAAGTCTACTCAACAGTCTTTTATCTACCAATACATAGTCCAACAAACTACTGTCATTACGCCCTACATCATATCTTGTATACTTATTTATCCTCTTTTTCTTAAAATATGTATTACCTATAACTAAACCCCTTTCTATACAAAGTTCAATCAAAGGGCTCCCATTTTCATTTACACCTGGCACCCCAAACTTACCTACTACACCCTCTCTGCATGTTTCTCCCACTTTAGCATTTAGGTCCCCTACCACAATTACTCTCTCATTTGGTTCAAAAGTTCCTATACATTCGCTTAACATCTCCCAAAATCTCTCTCTCCTCTACACTCCTCTCTCTCCAGGTGCATACACGCTTATTATGACCCACTTTTCGCATCCGACCCTTATTTTAATCCACATAATCCTTGAATTTACACATTCATATTCCCTCTTTCCTTCCATAACTGATCCTTCAACATTATTGCTACCCCTTCCTTAGCTCTAACTCTCTCAGATACTCCTGACTTAATCCCATTTATTTCTCCCAACTGAAACTCGCCTACCCCCTTCAGCTTTGTTTCGCTTAGGGCCAGGACATCCAACTTCTTTTCATTCATAACATCGGCAATCATCTCTTTCTTATCATCCGCACTACATCCACGCACATTCAGACAACCCAGTTTTATAAAGTTTTCTTCTTCTCGTTTTTAGTAGATTTGTACAGGAGAAGGGGTTACTAGCCCATTGCTCCCGGCATCTTAGTCGCCTCATACGACACGCATTGCTTACGGAGGAAAGATTCTTTTCCACTTCCCCATGGACAATAGAGAAAATAAAAAGAACAAGAGCTATTAAGAAAAAGAAGAAAAACCTAGATGTGTGTATGTATATATATGCATGTGTATGCCAGTGTAGTGTGACCTAAAGTGTAAGTAGAAGTAGCTAGATATACCTGTTATCCAGCGTGTTTATGAGACAGAAAAAAGACACCAGCAATCCTACCATCATGTAAAACAGTTTCAGGTTTCTGTTTCACAGTCACCTGGCAGGACGGTAGTACCTCCCTGGGTGGTTGCTGTCTACCAACCTACTACCTGGCTAGTTTATTGTGCACCCCATATCCATCCTGTGGAGGGTAGCGCAAGAGCATATGGATACACAAAAGACCTAGGCACCAGGCCCCAAAAGGGTTGAAGAGAGTTGGGATAGTTTTAAAAATGCAGTATTCGAATGTGGGGCAGAAGTTTGTGGCTATAGGAAGGTGGGAACAGGAGGAAAGAGGAGTGAGTGGTGGAATGAAGAAGTAAAGGGTGTGATAAGAGAGAAAAAGGTAGCTTATGAGAGGTTTTTACAAAACTGAAGTGTTAATAGAAGAGCAGAGTATATGGAGAGTAAAAGAAAGGTGAAGAGAGTGGTGAGAGAGTGCAGAAGGAGAGCAGATGAAAGAGTGGGAGAGGCTCTGTCAAGAAATTTTGCTGAAAACAAGAAAAAATTTTGGAGTGAGATAAACAAGTTAAGAAAGCCTAGGGAACGAATGAATTTGTCAGTTAAAAACAGAGTAGGGGAGTTAGTAGATGGGGAGCTGGAGGTATTGGGTAGATGGCGGGAATATTTTGAGGAACTTTAAATGTCGATGAAAAAAGGGAGGCGGTAATTTCATGCACTGGCCAGGGAGGTATAACATCGTTTAGGAGTGAAGAAGAGCAGGATGTGAGTGTGGGGGAGGTGCGTGAGGCATTACGTAGAATGAAAGGGGGTAAAGCAGCTGGAACTGACGGGATCATGACAGAAATGTTAAAAGCAGGGGGATATAGTGTTGGAGTGGTTGGTATTTTTTTTTAATAAATGTATGAAAGAGGGGAAGGTACCTAGGGATTGGCAGAGAGCATGTATAGTTCCTTTATATAAAGGGAAGGGGAATAAAAGAGATTGTAAGAATTCTAGGGGAATAAGTTTACTGAGTATACCAGGTAAAGTGTATGGCAGGGTTATTATTGAAAGAATTAGAGGTAAGACAGAGTAGGATTGCAGATGAGCAAGGAGACTTTAGAGTGGGTAGGGGATGTGTAGATCAAGTGTTTACTGTGAAGCATATACGTGAACAGTATTTAGATAAAGGTAGGGAAGTTTTCATTGCATTTATGGATTTAGAAAAGGCATATGATAGAGTGGATAGGGGAGCAATGTGGCAAATACTGCAAGTGTATGGAATAGGTAGTAAGTTACTGAAGGCTGTAAAGAGTTTTTATGATAGTGAGGCTCAGGTTAGGGTGTGTAGGAGAGAGGGAGATTACTTCCCGGTAAAAGTAGGTCTTAGACAGGGATGTGTAATGTCACCATAGTTGTTTAATATATTTATAGATGGAGTTGTAAAAGAAGTAAATGCTAGGGTGTTGGGTAGAGAGGTGGGATTAAATTATGGGGAATTAAATGCAAAGTGGGAGTTGACACAGTTAATTTTTGCTGATGATACTGTGCTTATGGAAGATTCTAAAGAAAAGTTGCAAAGGTTAGTGGACGAGTTTGGGAGGGTGTGTAAAGGTAGCAAGTTGAAAGTGAACATAGATAAGAGTAAGGTAATGAGGGTATCAAATGATTTAAATAAAGAAAAATTGGATATCACATTGGAGGGAGGGATTATGGAAGAAGTAAATGTTTCCAGATATTTGGGAGTTGACTTGTCAGCGGATGGGTTTATGAAGGATGAGGTTAACCATAGAATTGATGAAGGAAAAAAGATGAGTGGTGCATTGAGGTATCCGTGGAGACAAAAAACATTATCCATGGAGGCAAAGAAGGAAATGTACGAAAGTATAGTGGTACCAACACTCTTATATGGGTGTGAAGCATGGGTTGCAAATGCTGCTGTGAGAGGCGGCTGGAGGAAGTGGAGATATTCTGTCTAAGGGCAATGTGTGGCATAAATATTATGCAGAAAATTCGGAGTGTGGAAATTAGGAGAAGGTGTGGAGTTACTAAAAGTATTTGTCAGAGGGCTGAAGAGGGGTTGTTGAGGTGGTTTGGTCATTTAGAGAATGGATCAAAGTAAAATGACTTGGAGAGCGTATAAATCTGTAGGGGAAGGAAGGCGGGGTAGGGGTCGTCCTCGAAAAGGTTGGAGGGAGGGGGTAAAGGAGGTTTTGTGAGCAAGGGGCTTGGACTTCCAGCAAGCATGTGTGAGCGTGTTAGATAGGAGTGAATGGAGACGAATAGTTTTTGGGACCTGACGAGCTGTTGGAGTGCGAGCAGGGTAATATTTTGTGAAGGGATTCAGGGAAACCAGTTAATTGATTTAGTTGAACTTGAGTCCTGGAAATGGGAAGTACAATGCCTGCACTTTAACCCGTAAACGGTCCAAACCCCAGTGCCCCGAATATTTTGAAAAAAAAAAAAAATTGTTTTTTTTATAGAAATAAAGAGCACATTTTTCTAAGTGTAATAGCATAAAAAAAAAATTTTAGTCTCAGTACTTACCAAAATATGAGACCAAGAAGTTGGCACTGAATGCTCACCTTACGGCAACAGAGTCCTGCCGCTTGCAGAACTGTTGCCGATATACCTTTTTTTTCTTGTTTTTATATTATTTTATTTAATTTTTATGTTCTGATAATTACAATTTATAGTAGTTCTTTGTTCTAAGACTAATATTAGGTACTGAAATTGTACTCAAATTGTCACAAACACACTGACAGGTGGACATTTACACCTGCTTTGGTTATTTACTAATGTCTCGGAATATATACAAAGTATTTATAGGTTCCAGCAATGTTTTGGATATGTGGGAGTATATAATAATAATAATAATAATAAAATAATAATAATACCAATAGGAATAATAATAAGAATAATAATAGGAATAATAATAATAGGAATAATAATAATAGAAATAATAATAATAGAAATAATAATAATAGAAATAATAATAATAATAATAATAATAGGAATAATAATAAGAATAATGAAAATAAGAATAATAAGTTCCCTTGAAGCATGATGTAAAACAAGTCAGTCCACTGCTGACAGTGATAAGATAATTGGTGAGCGTACACGAGGGTGCAGTGATAAGATAAGGGGTGACATTTGACGACCATCCCCCTCTGTTTTCACTGTTACACAACCATATCTGTCTGTCAAACTATCTATCTGTGTCTTTCAAGCTCTCAGTGTCTGCCAAGCTCTTTATCTGTCTGTCTGCCAAGCTCTTTATCTGTCTGTCTGCCAAGCTCTTTATCTGTCTGTCTGCCAAGCTCTTTATCTGTCTGTCTGCCAAGCTCTTTATCTGTCTGTCTGCCAAGCTCTTTATCTGTCTGTCTGCCAAGCTCTTTATCTGTCTGTCTGCCAAGCTCTTTATCTGTCTGTCTGCCAAGCTCTTTATCTGTCTGTCTGCCAAGCTCTTTATCTGTCTGTCTGCCAAGCTCTTTATCTGTCTGTCTGCCAAGCTCTTTATCTGTCTGTCTGCCAAGCTCTTTATCTGTCTGTCTGCCAAGCTCTTTATCTGTCTGTCTGCCAAGCTCTTTATCTGTCTGTCTGCCAAGCTCTTTATCTGTCTGTCTGCCAAGCTCTTTATCTGTCTGTCTGCCAAGCTCTTTATCTGTCTGTCTGCCAAGCTCTTTATCTGTCTGTCTGCCAAGCTCTTTATCTGTCTGTCTGCCAAGCTCTTTATCTGTCTGTCTGCCAAGCTCTTTATCTGTCTGTCTGCCAAGCTCTTTATCTGTCTGTCTGCCAAGCTCTTTATCTGTCTGTCTGCCAAGCTCTTTATCTGTCTGTCTGCCAAGCTCTTTATCTGTCTGTCTGCCAAGCTCTTTATCTGTCTGTCGCAAGCTCTTTATCTGTCTGTCTGCCAAGCTCTTTATCTGTCTGTCTGCCAAGCTCTTTATCTGTCTGTCTACCAAGCTCTTTATCTGTCTGTCTGCCAAGCTCTTTATCTGTCTGTCTGCCAAGCTCTTTATCTGTCTGTCAAGCTAGCTCTCTGTCTGTGTCTGTCAGTCTCTCAAGCTCTCTGTTTATCTGCCTGTCTGTCAAGCTCTCTGTCTATCTGTCTGTCAGTCTAGCAACTAGCTCTCCAGTTTCAGAGAAATCCACTCCTGAACCAACACGTCTGGTTCCTGAGCAAGTGTAAATACGTATTTGCCAGTCATGTTTACACATTATATCTAGAAGCACTTTGTCTGGATTTTTTGGGTTATCCTAGGAAATTTACACTAATGTATAATTGTATTTGTGTACCTGTGAGACAGAGATAGACAGAGTCAGATAGACAGGCATAGGTTGCAAGACATTCTAAAAGGATGTTGCACAAGGGTTATTATCAAGGTTTTTGATATTTCCTCGACCACTTATGGCCATATCCACCTCAGAGCCACTAAACCCGCGGTCAACATTAATTTCCACTTAAAATGGGAGAATTGATACTACATGACATTAGTGAATCCCATGTGTTTGCCGCGCGGTTTGCTCTAGCTGGTGCTTAACCCTTTCAGGGTCCAAGGGGGGTCTCCGAAACTCGTTCTCAGGGTCCAAGAATTTAAAAAAAAAAAAAAAATTATTTTTTCTTATGAAATGATAGAGAATCGTTTTCCGATCATAATGCCACAAAAATTATGAAATTTTATCGAAAACTAACAGAATTATGCTTTCGGAAGTTAGCGGCAGCCATGACGCTTACGCATCGGCCCACTTTGAGCCCTATTTTCGGCAAATTCCAATGTTTCAGGCAACTAAAATTATAGCTATTTCGCTAGAACTCCATTTCTTCTATCGATTGACTACACGAAACCACCTATTTACCTATTACAACTACCCAAAATTGTGGTCAGAAAATGGCAATTTGGCCAATTTCACACAAATTTCAAACGATGCCAATTTCAAAATAGGGTCCAGAATAAACAAGGCAGACATTCCTGGCACTAAAATAACGTCTTCTCTGTTCATTAGTCACGTTTCCAGGCCCCTCTTACATTACTTTTGCTTTTCATTTTGAATTTTTATTCTCACAAAAAATAGAAAATTTACTGTTATGTATACAACTGCATCATTGTATAAATGGTATAAATAATATTAGAGCACTTGTGCATGAATATTAGACTCGCCAGTTGATGTGTATTGGATGCATGGTGTGATTTGTTTACTCTTGAACATCGTCAAAAATCGAACATTTTCGCTACTTTGAGCTCAATTTCAAGGTACTTGTCTTTGTCAAATCAATCAAAATCATCTCTATTTCTGTAATATATCTTCCAGTCTATCAAATGAGACCAAGAAAAAGAGAATACATCAATAAATACCATACGAAAATAGACTGCAAAGTCGCTGTTTTAAACCAAAAAAACGGTCAGAGTTTTTTTTTCCTCATGCACTGTGTGGTGCAGGAATTTTTTTATACTGCGCACACTGACCGCACAGACCCATTCTATCACATCTAGGCCTAACAGCCTGTTTCTGCTTGATTTGAGGGCACTAGAATTTAGGCGTACTAGTACGTCAATAACCCCAGGGCGTAAGCCGTACTAGTACGTCAATAACCCTGAAAGGGTTAATTGAACTGGTGCTTCCACAACGTACTAAGTGGTCTCAGATTTTTTTAATGCAGCGCACACCAAGGGCTAAGACCCATTTTATGCTGACCAGGCATCTCAGGCCAATCGTGCCAAATTTGAAGGCAGGAAAAATAAAACATAAATATACGTTTGGGGCAGTAGCAGTACTAACGTATATATACGTGTGGACCGTTAACGGGTTAAAGGAGGGGTCTGGGATAGTGACAGTTGGGAGGGACTTATTCTCAGCTGTCGTATCTGAGCGCCTCTGCAAAGACAGTGATTATGTAAGAGTGAGGTGAAAGTGTTGAATGATAATGAAAGTATTTTCTTTTTGGGGATTTTCTTTCTTTTTGGGTCACCCTGCCTCGGTGGGAGACGGCCAACTTGTTGAAAAAAAAAGTAATAATAATTATAATTAGTAATAGTAATAATAATTATAATTAGTAATAATAGTAATAATAATTATAATTAGTAATAATAATTATAATAATTATAATTAGTAATAATAGTAATAATTATAATTAGTAATAATAGTAATAATTTTTAGTAATAATTTTTAGTAATAATAGTAATAATTATAATAATATAGTAATTATTATAATTAGTAATAATTATAATTAGTAATAATTATAATAATAAACCACTTGTTTCTGCTCCAATTGAACATGCTCACACCAGCCTACTTGATACTCAAGCCCCTAGCACTCAAAATTTCCCTTACTCCCTCCTTGCAATCATTCTTTGGATAATACCTACCTATCTTTCCTTCTATCCCAGATTTATATAGTCTCATGGTCATCCTATTTTATTTCATTCTCTCTCATTGCCCAAACTATGTCAACAGCCTTCCTCAGCCTACTGAATTCTACCTTCTCCTAAGTTCTATGCTCTGCAATCTCTGCATAATATTCACACCACACACTGCTTTCAAACATGATGTATCTACTACCTCTAGCCTCCTCCTACAATATTTAAAACCCTTGGCTCACACCCATATAAAAGTGTAAGGATCACTATACTCTGGTATATTTTTCCCTCGCCCTTCCCTTTTTTTAGCCTCCATAAACAAACTAATTCTAGGTAGTAGGTTGGTAGACAGTAACCGCCCAGGGAGGTACTACCGTCCTGCCAAGTGAGTGTAAAACAAAAGCCTGTAATTGTTTTATATGATGGTAGGATTGCTGGTGTCTTTTTTCTATCTCATAAACATGCAAGATTTCAGGTAAGTCTTGTTACTTCTACTTACACTTAGGTCACACTACACATTCATGCACAAGCATATATACACACACCCCTCTGGGTTTTCTTCTATTTTCTTACTAGTTCTTGTTCTTATTTCCTTTTATCTCCATGGGGAAGTGGAACAGAATTCTTCCTCCGTAAGCCATGCGTGTCATAAGAGTCGACTAAAAAGCCGGGAGCAAGGGGCTAGTAACCCCTTCTCCTGTATACATTTCTAAAGATAAAAAGAGAAACTTTTGTTTTTCTCTTTGGGCCACCCTGCCTCAGTGGGAAACGGCTGATTTGTTGAAAGAAGAAGAAAGAAATAAACTTATTGTAGAGAAACAAAGAAGATTTAGGAAGAATAAGTAGTGTGTAGACTAACTGTTTGCATTGAAGAATTTAAGTGAACAAAACTGTTGAAACTTATGGATTTGGATAAGGCATATGAAAGGGTGGAAAGGGAAGCAATGTGGCAGATGTTTGGAATAGGTAGTAGGTTACTAAAGTCTGTAAAGAGTTTTTATGATAGGATCAGGTTAGGGAATGCAGAAGAAAGGAAATAATTTCTGATGTAAGTAGGCCTTAGAAATGGATGTGATGAAACCATGGTTGTTTAACCCCCAAACTGTCTAAACATAGATCTACGTTCACTCGCGCAGCGCTCCGAATATTTTTTTTTTTTTAAATGAAGAGGACATTATTCTACACGGATCAGTACTTACCGAGATATAAGCCCGTGAAATTGGCACTGGATGCTCACCTGACAGCAACTTGGAGTCCTGCCGCTTGCAGAAGTGTTGCCGATACACCTTTTTTTTCTCATTTTTATATTATTTTACAAAAATTTTATTTTCTGATAATTACAATTTATAGTAGTTCTTGTGATTTCATAGCCAATCTTTGTTCTGACACTAATATTAGGTATTGAAATTGTACTCAAATAGTCACAAACACACTGACAGGTGAACATTTTCACCTGCCTTGGTCATTGACTATTGTCTAGAAATATATACAAAATATTTATAGGTCCCAGCAATGTTTTAGACACGCTGGAGTATATATAAAACTCCTTGAAGCATGGTGAAAGACTGGGTGTCACTAAACTGCTGACTGCAGCATTGGTCTGACACTTGATG
Organism: Cherax destructor; assembly: GCA_009830355.1. Lineage (NCBI taxonomy): Eukaryota > Metazoa > Arthropoda > Malacostraca > Decapoda > Parastacidae > Cherax > Cherax destructor. The sequence continues at coordinate 4,130 of WNWK01028803.1, read as the reverse complement.
ATCGTGCACTGCTGCAGGGAACCACTGGCTTTGTTTTCACTGTTACACATAAACATGTCTGTGTCTTTCTGTCTCTGTCTGTCTTTCTGTCTGTCTAGCTCTGTCTGCTTATCTGTCTTCCTGTGTCTCTGTCTTTCTATCTGCCTGTGTGTCTGTCTCAGAGAGTGGTTCATGAACCAACAGTTATTACACATAATGCAGTCATGTCTGATTCGTGATCAAGTGAACATGGTATTACTTGCCAGTCATGCGTATTATGCCTTATATCTACAAGCACAGTGTATAGCACTGGATTTTTTGGGTTATCCTAGGTAATTTACACTTTGTATGATAACTGTACTTATGTGTACCTGTGAGAGAGAGAGAGAGAGAGAGAGAGAGAGATAGACAGACAAGAGATAGACAGACAAGAGATAGACAAGACAAGAGATAGACAGACAAAGAGATAACAGAAAAAGAATGAATGATAAGAGATAGACAGACAAGAAAGACAGAAAAAGAGATAGACAGAAAAAGAGATAGACAGAAAAAGAGATAGACAGACAAAGAGATAATTGAACAAAGGAAGAGTGAACAAGGATAGACAGACAAAGATAGACAGACAAAGAGACAGACAGACAAAGAGATAGGCAGATCAAGGGCAAAACCAGACAAAGATAGACAGACAAGAGATAGACAGACAAAAGATAGACAGACAGAAATAGACAGACAAGAGATAGACAGACAAAAGTAGACAGACAAAGTGACAGAACAAGAGAAATGAAAGACAAAGACAAATGAACAAATTAGACAGACAAGAGATAGACAGACAAGAGATAGACAGGCAAAATAGACAGTGAGATAATTGAAAGATGAATAGACAAGATGACAGACAAAGAGATAGACAGACAAGAGATAGACAGACAAGAGATAGACAGACAAGAGATAGACAGACAAGAGATAGACAGACAAGAGATAGACAGACAAGAGAAGATAAGATAGACAACAGAATAGACAGACAAGAGATGAACAGACAAGAGATAGACATAAAGAATGACAGACAAAGAGATAGACAGAGAACAAGAGATGGCAGACAGAATAGACAGAGATAGACAGAGATAGACAGACAGAAAGATAGACAGAGATAGACAGATACAGTTGAAGAGAAGACCAAAGTCAGTCAGCTAGCCAGCCTGACAATACTATCTAAGCTCCAGAATCATTTCTCACTTAGGGCATGTTATAGAACATTTTGGCAGGATGACACTACCAGTGGTATCAAAATGAAGGATTTGCTACAAATGTTGGCATGGTTATCAAGGTTTTTGATATCATCACTGAAATCATGGCCATCACATCTACCATAACTGGATCAACATCATTTTCCTCTTAAAGGGGGAGTGTTGATCTGACATATGACATCAGTGAATCCCTGATGTTGCCATTTTTTGCTCTAGCTGGTGCTCAATTGAACTGGTGCTCCCAATGCACTAAGTGGTCCTAGAATTTTTGAATACTGCACACACTGAATGTTAAGACCCATTCTATACTGAACAGGCATCTCAGGCCAATCGTCCCAAATTTAAAGGCAGGAAAAATAAAATGTAGATCTATGTTTGGAGCGCTAGCGGTACAAACGTAGATCTACGTTTGGACAGTTTAAGGGTTAATATATTAGAAGATGGGATTGTAAAACAAGTAAATACTAAGGTGTTGGGGAGAGGTGTGGGAGTAAAGGCTGGTGAAGGATTTTTGGAAGGAATGTAAACGAAGGAAATTAATGGTGAACATAGAAAAGAGGAAGGTGATAAGAAAAACATAACATCTTGGCAATGAAAGTTTAAATATCAGATTAGAGTGAGTATGGAGGTAGTAAATGTATACAGATATTTTGGAGTGGATTTGTCAGCAGATGGGTCTATAAAATTGAACCATAAAACAGATGAAGGGAAAAAGATGAGTGGTGCTTTGAGGTATCTGTGAAGAAAAAGAATTTTACTCATGGAGGCAAAAAGAAATGTGTACCAGAATATAGGAGCACTAACACTAATAATGGTGTGAAGCATGAGTTTTAAACAATGCAGTAAGGAGGTTGGAGGCAGTGGAATGTTGTGTTTGAGGGTGATGTATGGTGGGAATATTATGCCTGTATACTTGAAGATTAAGAGGTGGTGTAGGATTACCAAAGGTATAATTAAGAGGACTGAGGTGGTTTGGGCATTTAAGGAGGATGGACCAAAATAGAAAAATTAGAAGCGTATATAAATCTAGGGTAAAGGGAAAGAGGGCATAGGAGTAATCTATGGATAAGTTGGAGGAAGGGTGTAAAGATTTTTGAATGCTACTAGCTTGAACATGCAACAGACAATGCATTAGACTGGAGTGAGTGGAGTCAAGTGGTCTTATGATGTGATGTGCTGTTGGAGAGTGAGCAAGGTTAAGGAAGCTGAAGTTCAGAGGGCCATCTGAACTGTAATGTCAGCACATTTCTGGCAAAACAGAAATTAACTGAATGACAGTAAATGCATTTCCTTTTTTTGTTCTTTGGGGAAGGGGAGGGTGCCTTGGTGGAAGACAGCCAGTGTATTAAAAAACACAGATCTTTCAATTTCTATAAGGGTGTGTGTACAAAAGGCAGTCTCATAATATAACTAATAATGAAAATCAAAACATCATTTTCCAAAATGCAAGCTTTCTGGGATCCACCAGACATTCATTTTTTAATACACTGGCTATCTCCCACCATGGCAAGGTGACCCTTTTTTAAAATATATATATATATATACAGTGGACCTGAGGTTACCATTATTTTTTCGCTTGAGAATTGCTTTCAATGCCATTACCAAAACGAATTTATCCCCCCTAAGGAATAATGTAAAAAAAGACTGCCTTTTTTACACCCTCAAAAATATACTTACATATATTAAAAATAAACTTACATAAAAGGGCGATTTTGGGGACCATCGAACTCGGGGGGACCACCAAACTTTCTTCAACATGTCGGGCCGTTTCCCACCGAGGCAGGGTTCCCCAAAAAAAAAAACAAAGTTTCCTTCACTTTATTAAATATAAGGGGAAAAATTACTTTTTTATATATATTTTATACATATATATATTTTTTATATAATATATATATAATATATATATTTAAAAATATAATATAATATAATATATATATAATATATTATATAATATATATATAATTTATAATATATATATAATATAATATATATATATATATAAATATATATATAATATAATATATATATAAATAATATATATATAATATAATATATATATAAAAAATATATATATAATATAATATAAATAATATATAAAATAAATATATATAATATAACTATATATATAAATAATATAATATAAATAAAATATATATATATATATATTTTATATATTTTTATATATATAATATATTATATATATATATATATTATATATATATATATATTATATATATATATATATTTATATATATATATATATTATATAAAATATATATATTATATATATATATATTATATATATATATATTATATATATATATATATATGGTAGGTGTAGGTTGGTAGACAGCAACCACTCAGGGGGGTACTACCATCCTGCCAGGTGACTGTGAAACAGAAACCTGAAACTGTTTTACATGATGGTAGGATTGCTGGTGTCTTTTTTCTGTCTCTAAAACATGCAAGATTTCAGGCACGTCTTGCTACTTCCTTTCTTATACTTAGGTCACACTACGCAAAAAATGTACACGTTTATTGTATACACACTCATCTGAGTTTTCTTTGATTTTATCTTAATAGTTCTTGTTCTTATTGCTTTTCCCTTTTATATCCATGGGGAAGTGGAATAAGAATTTCCTCCGTAAGCCATGGTTTAAAAGTCAACCAAAATGCCGGGGGAAAAATGGGCTAGTAACCTTTTCCTGATAGTTACTAAAAGAAGAAGAAGAAAATCACAAAGTGGGATGTTTGAATGTTTTGCAAGATAAGAAAAAAATGATTGTAGATGTTAGGGGAAGAAAAGAAGCTGATGTCCTGGTTTTTGGAGACAAAGTGAAGGGGGAGGAGAGTTTCAGTGGGGGGGAAAAAAAAATTTTATAGGGGGTTTTAAAAGAGTTAGAGCTAAAA
>WNWK01028802.1:0-25008 GCA_009830355.1 Cherax destructor | reverse complement strand
AACATCTCTCACATCTTCTTCATAAGCCTCAAATGGACAATTACGAATCCGTATCCACTTGTATGTCGCAGATACGTCCCTCAGCCGCACCTCCAATCCTTCCCTCACAACCATCTTCTTGTCTTGATAATCGTCAACAGCTCTTCCGTAGACACCACTCGACGAGAATTTCACAAACACTCTTGTTGCTCCATTCAGTGATATCCCATAAATATCTGAAGTGGCAAATCCATATTTATCACGTAGAATGGCAGGTAAGAGATCGTCTGCATTTGAAGGGTAAATGGCCCCAGCGAGCACCTCAATACACACTGTATTTACTCTCCTTCTGTATGACTCGTCCATTGCTGAGAAAATGAAGTTGTCAAAGCTGGCCACCAGAGGCGCCTGACAGCACACCCTCACACCACAGTGGTCGGGTAGCAACTGAGGGGGAAGTGGGGACAGAAGAAGAATAGCCGGTGAGAGGAAGAGCTGAAGTAGAAGAGAAAGAGTCAGGACTAAACCCAACAGTCTAACTACTGGAGATAGATATTGTATTGCATACACAAATTTTCACTTGTCTTATATGGCAAGGTGAGCGTTGCTATTTAAGCCAAAATCGCAAGTTTTACCTAATCGGCACGACATATATATATATATATATATATATATATATATATATATATATATATATATATATATATATATATGTCGTGCCGATTAGGTAAAACTTGCGATTTTGCAAAAGCAACGCTCTTCTTGCCATATAAGACAAGCAAATTTGTATGCAATAATTTCGTAAAAATCATTCTGAACCTAACGAAAAAATATATTTCATTGTGTTTGTTTATTATTAAATTAATATTAAAGTATCTAAAATATATGTAGCTGGGTTACGCTAAATTAAATTGCGCTTATTGTAATAAGGTTAGGTAGGTTTTCAAAGTTTCTCTTGGTACAAAATTATAAATTTTACATTAACATCAATGAAAAAATATATCTTTAAACGTATAAGAGAATTTTTAGAAAAGACTTAATTTTAAATGAGTTCTTGCTAATTGACCAGTTTTACCTAATCGGCACGACATATATATATATATATATATATATATAATATATATATATATATATATATATATATATATATATATATATATATATATATATATATATATATATATATATATATATATATATATATATATATATATATATATATATATATATATATATATACTATATATGTCGTGCCGATTAGTAAAACTTGATTTTGGCTTAAATAGCAACGCTCACCTTGCCATATAAGACAAGTGAAAATTTGTGTATGCAATAATTTCGCCAAAATCATTCTGAACATAACGAAAAAATATATTTCATTGTGTTTGTTTATTATTAAATTAATGTTAACGTATCTAAAATATATTTAGTTGGGTTAGGCTAAATTAAATTGCGCTTGTTGTAATAAGGTTAGGTAGGTTTTCAAAGTTGCTCTTGGTACAAAATTATAAATTCTTACATTATCATAAATGAAAAAATATATCTTTAAACGTATAAGAAAATTTTAGAAAGTACTTAATTTTAGATGAGTTCTCGCTAATTGACCAGTTTTACCTAATCGGCACGACATATATATATATATATATATATATATATATATATATATATATATATATATATATATATATATATATATGTCGTGCCGATTAGGTAAAACTGGTCAATTAGCGAGAACTCATTTAAAATTAAGTCCTTTCTAAAATTTTGGGTGGTTGCTGTCTACCAACCTACTACCACAGGACAGTAGTACCTCCATGGGTGGTTGCTGTCTACCAACCTACTACCATCGGACGGTAGTACCTCCCTCAGTGGTTGCTGTTTACCAACCTACTACCACTGGACAGTAGTACCTCCTTGGGTGGTTGCTGTCTACCAACCTACTACCACAGAACGGTAGTACCTCCCAGGGTGATTGCTGTCTACGAACCTACTACTACAGGACAGTAGTACTTTCCTGGGTGGTTGCTGTCTACCAGCCTACTACCACAGAACGGTAGTACCTCCCAGGGTGATTGCTGTCTACCAACCTACTACTACAGGACAGTAGTACTTTCCTGGGTGGTTGCTGTCTACCAGCCTACTACCACAGGACTGTAGTACATCCCTGGGTGGTTGCTGTACAGCAGCCTAATACCACAGTACGGTAGTATCTCCCTGGGTAGTTGCTGTCTACCAGTTTGCTACCACAAGACGTTATTACCTCCATGGGTGGTTACTGTCTACGAGCCAACTACCACAGGACGGTAGTACCTCCATGGGTGGTTGTTGTCTACCAACCTATTACCACAGGGCTGTAGTACCTCCGTGGATGGTTCCTATCTACCAGTCTACTACCACAGGTCGGTAGTACCTCCCTGGGTGGTTGTTGTCTACCAGCCTACTAACACAGGATGGTAGTACCTTCCTGGGTGGTTACTGTCTACCAGCTAACTACCACAGTACGGTAGTTACCTCCCTGGGTGGTTGATGTCTACCAGCCTACTACTGTCACATATACCATATGTAGTATACTTGTGTAATATACCAGCCTTTATATGTGAGGTCCCTTATTACTTGTGACGTCATAGACCTGCACAATGTGAGCTCAGCGTCAAAGGCCTCTACCTCATTCTCAATATTGGCGTAGTACTGAACAGAACGGCTTGGTTAACCTCATTCCTCACTATACAATATACCTACAATTACATCCATCTGTGAGTTTAATTGCAACCGTATTTTTCTCCCATGACCCACATGACAGGTGGTGGCAGCGGCGGTTCCGTATATCTGAGGATTACGGTAATATAAGGTGATAAACTCTACCAAGACAGCAAACATTTTGTTTGACCGTCTAGGCCTAGTGAGACCACGCTGCCTTCAACCCAACACTCTGTTGTGTCCCTGTCCAGAAGACAAGGGATATGTCTGATATATGTATATTATTTCCTATTCACTTAATACTATATTTCCGATATCATTATTATTAGCTAAAATAATGCTATTGTGCTTTATAGTATTATCTGTCCCTATAATTTTAGCTATGTGTATAGGTAGGTTGTCTTTTATTAATTTAAGTCTGGGACTGCTGTCCTAACTACCATGGGGTAGTTGAGACTATCGTTTCTCGGGTAGAGTTCATGTACCGAGGTGACATCTGGTGAGGAGGCGTTGTCCGAAGGAGTTCCAGCCCAACTCTAGCCTTGGATAGTTTCCTCTTCCTTGAGCTCTGTATAGACTCTCATCTTGGTTTACTCACGGTTCTTTTGTTTGTTTTCGCTACTCTAGGTTTCATTGTAGTACAGTCTTCGCTGTTCTGAGAGTTTTCTAAGTGTTACAGTAGTCTTTATTAAAAGACGGGAGTTTCAGTACTCTTATTAGTATCATATTGAATGTCTCAGCGGTGTTTTTGTTGGTCGTTCGTTTGTTTCTATTATCTAGATTAATATCCCACTTGATTCCAGTGATTATTGTAAATAAGATTAATTATATCTCGAGATTTACGGCCATTGTTATTCTGAAGAACGAATCTTCAGTAAAGAGAATATTTGTTAAAACTATTTAATATTAAAGATATTAATTTATTGTACGATTATTATCTCCTGATTGTAATTAATTTAACAAAACCTAGTAAAAGAAATATTTATACTAAACATAGAGTTGTCAATAATTCAACTCATTGTTACAAGAGGAAAAATTTCACAGGCTCTATATATATATATATATATATATATATATATATATATATATATATATATATATATATATATATATATATATATATATATATGAAAAGTTTAACCTAAACTTCTCAGATTTTCTCCTCTCGCTTCTTTGATATACTTAGCGAGACTCAAATTAATCCTTTTGTAACAGTGGTTAACAGTAAGGTGATTGATGGTGGTTGACAGTAAGGTGATTGATGTTGGTTGACAGTAAGGTCATTGATGGTGATTGACAGTAAGGTGATTGTTGGTGGTTAACAGTAAGGTGATTGATGGTGGTTGACAGTAAGATTGATAGTGGTTGACAGTAAGTTGATTGATGATAGTTGACAGTAAGTTGATTGATGGTGGTTGACAGTAAGTTGATTGATGGTAGTTGACAGTAAGGTGATTGATGGTGGTTGACAGTAGGGTGATTGATGTTGATTGACAGTAAGGTGATTGATGGTGGTTGACAGTAAGGTGATTGATGGTTGACAGTAAGGTGATTGATGGTGGTTGACAGTAAGGTGATTGATGGTGGTTGACAGTAAGGTGATTGATAGTGGTTGACAGTAATGTGATTGTTGGTGGTTGACAGTAAGGTGATTGATGGTGGTTGACAGTAAGGTGATTGATGTTGATTGACAGTAAGGTGATTGATGGTGGTTGACAGTAAGTTGATTGATAGTGGTTGACAGTAAGTTGATTGATGGTGGTTGACAGTAAGTTGATTGATGGTGGTTGACAGTAAGTTGATTGATGGTGGTTGACAGTAAGGTGATTGATGTTGATTGACAGTAAGGTGATTGATGGTGGTTGACAGTAAGTTGATTGATTGTGGTTGACAGTAAGAAGATTAATGGTTGTTGACAGTAATGAGACTTGTGATAAATGGTTTGAAAACCTTCAAGTTGAAGATTGAGACACTGATGCAACATGTTGGAATCTTTATTAAGGAAACGTTTCTCCACACAGTGGCGTTGGAGGTAATCAGTCCCTCAGCCTAGAGTCGATGTGTTCAGTCCATCAATCTTGTAGGAAGTACAGCATATGGTGGGAGAAGTGACTTATATACTGCAGTCAGGTGAGTGGAAGCAGGAGGAGGCGGGGTCACAGTGGGACCATCCACTAGTGTAAGTAAGTCTTCGTCCAAAGGTTAGAGAAGTATTGAAGAATTCCTTGTATCAAGTTCCCATGATGTTGCAGTGTCTGACAGATGTCATAAATGTGTTGAAAACCAACAAATGGATGGTTCCACTGTGATCCTGCCGCCTCCTGCTTCCACTCACCTGTTAAGTAAAAGGACACAAATGCAACTAATGTGACATTTTATTGTGGCAACGTTTCGCTCTCCAGGAGCTTTTTCAAGCCGTTACAAGCGATATATGGACACAGATGGTATATATATACTCTCCAAGTGAGGTGTAATACTAGTGGTAGTAGAAGTAGTAGTGATATAAGTCGTAGTAGTAGTAGTAGTAATACAATCAGGTAGAACAATCAATTTTGCACATGAGTAAAAGGGGATAAAACAATTACATGGGTAGTATATTCAACATAAGCACATCGTAGATGTGGAACACTCCTACAGGCCTTCTCTATTCCAACCTCCAGAAGAAATATTTGTCTAACCTATTTTATACTACCCATGTAATTGTTTTATCACCTTTTACTCATGTGCAAAATTGATTGTTCTACCTTATTGTATTACTACTACTACTACGACTTATATCACTACTACTTCTACTACCACTAGTATTACACCTCACTTGGAGAGTATATATATACCATCTGTGTCCATATATCGTTTGTAACGGCTTGAAAAAGCTCCTGGAGAGCGAAACGTTGCCACAATAAAATGTCACATTAGTTGCATTTGTGTCCTTTTACTTAACATATTGTCGATAATTCTACCAATATTATTACATTCCACTCACCTGACTACAGTATATAAGTCACTTCTACGGCCATATGCTGTACTTTCTACAAGAGTGATGGACTGAACACATCGATTCCAGGTTGAGGGACTGATTACCTCAAACTCCTCCTCTCCTTACTTCTCTCCGCTTTGTATTGGACTGATGAAGCCACTGTGTGACGAAACGTTTCCTTAATAAAGATTCCCATATGTTGCATAAGTGTCTCAGTCTTCAGTAAGGAGACTAAATGTATTTGAGAGTAACGAGACTGATGGTGGTTGACAGTAAGGAGACTGATGGTGGTTGACAGTAAGGAGACTGATGGTGGTTGATAGTAACGAGACTGATGGTGGTTGACAGTAACGAGACTGATGGTGGTTGACAGTAACGAGACTGATGGTGGTTGACAATAATGAGACTGATGGTGGTTGACAATAAGGAGATTGATTATGGTATACAGAAAGGTGAGAAAGGGGCTGTGTGGAAAACTATATTAATGGTTACCTCTGTGAGGTGTCTTGTGTGGACACAGCCACCTGGCCACTGGGTCGAGACGTCGCATCTTGTGTTTACCATCTTACTCTATATGAGACCTGGTTAATCAACGAGATACCACTGCCTACAGTAAGACGTTTACCACTACCTAACGGTCCAGTATTCCTTATAGTGGTCAATATCGAACCTTAAAGGTCAAAAGGAGTATCGAAGTGGTCGATAAATTGCTGGGGGTCAAAAGAGGGTTAGTACATGGTTGAAACTGGTTTTAGCCCAGCACATGAAACTCAAACAAAGCAGAGGAACAAACTGTATCTGGAAGACCGTGGTGACTTAGGACTGAAACTGGCAAATGTCTCACCAATATATCAGTGCCTTGTTGACCATCTTCAGATGCACCCGTCCCACTCACATCAAAAATTTCGCTAAAAAAAAAAAAAATGCAATATCTTATATTTTTTTCAAAATTTAAATATTACTTATTTTTATGAAGCCATTATTATTATTATTATTATTATTATTATTATTATTATTATTCGTCGTACTGTTAGTTAAAGTACTATTTATTAAATTATTTTTATATAATCAATGTGGGAGGATGAAGTGTGAACCTTCATGAAGGTGTTGATGAGTTGAAGTGTTTGGGGATCCTGAGTCCTAACCTGTACAGGTGTGGGAAAATACACACAAATATAGTATAAGGCGAATCTTTATTGACTACGTTTCACTCACACAGTGAGCATTATCAAGTCGCAAACAGATCTGCTTGTGGCTTAATAAAGCCCACTGTGTGGGCGAAACGTAGTCAATAAACAGTCACACACACACACACACACACACACACACACACACACACACACACACACACATATATATATATATATATATATATATATATATATATATATATATACAAGATGGGGTCCACCTCTGGTGCAAATTGTGGGACCCATAGCCTCGGAGAAGTGGATAAAAAGGCTTCAAGGAAGAAAATTTGGATTTCTGCCTGATGCCATTTGAATATTCCACTTCCCCTACTACCCCATCTTCTTTTTCTTTTTTTTTACCAATAGGTATATTTTATTACATAATATGGTACAAAAGATTTAAGAGATACATTGTTGATATAAAGATGGCATATACAGTACACGAGGTGTGAGAGATACATGTCTAGTACATATTGTTACATGTTTGTCAATGATTATAATTCGAAAATCTCATCCAGCTCCTCCAAGCTGGGGCGCGTGCCCAGAATACAGCATGCATTACCCCTCTGAACAGCAGCGCTGAGTTGCTGGAACAGAAAACTAGCTGCCCTGGGATCCCTAGTTACCCTGTTGAGTCTTTTGCCTAGCTCCTTGAGGAACTTAGATGCACTCTTTCCCCATGAGCCAAGGGTCTCTGAGCCTATGGGAACAAACATATAATGATGGGCAAGTTCTCCATATTTTCTCGACTTCTGGGACTCCCTGTAGGTGGCAGCTGCCCCTCCTTCCTCCCTGGTGTATTGGAGATATATGTCGTGCCGAATAGGTAAAATTTGCAATTTTGGCTTAAATAGCAACGCTCTTCTTGCCATATAAGACAAGCCAAAATTTGTGTATGCAATAATTTCGCCCAAGTCATTCTGAATCTAACGAAAAAAATATATTTCATTGTGTTTGTTTATTATTAAAATACTGTAAACGGAACTAAAATATATTTAGTTGGGTTAGGCTAAATTAAATTGTGCTTGTTATAATAAGGTTAGGTAAGTTTTCAAAGTTTCTCTTGGTACAAAATTATAAATTTTTACATTAACAAAAATGAAAAAAATATATATCTTTAAACGTATAAGAGAAATTTTTAGAAAGGACTTAATTTTAAATGAGTTCTTGTGTGTGTGTGTGTGTGTACTCACCTAATTGTACTCACCTAATTGTGGTTGCAGGGGTCGATACTCAGCTCCTGGCCCCGCCTCTTCACTGATCGCTTCTGGGTCCCTTCTCTCCCTGCTCCATGAGCTTTATCATACCTCGTCTTAAAGCTATGTATGGTTCCTGCCTCCACTACATCACTTGCTAGACTATTCCACTTCCTGACTATTCTATGGCTGAATAAATACTTCCTAACATCCCTTTGACTTATCTGAGTCTTCAACTTCCAATTGTGACCCCTTGTTTCTGTGTCCCCTCTCTGGAACATCCTGTCTCTATCCACCTTGTCTATTCCCTGCAGTATTTTGTATGTCGTTTTCATGTCTTCCCTAACCCTCCTGTTCTCCAGTGTTGTCAGGCCGATTTCCCTTAACCTTTCTTCGTAGGACATTTCCCTTAGCTCTGGGACTAACCATGTCGCAAACCTTTGCACTTTATCTAATTTCTTGACGTGCTTGACAAGGTACAGGTTCCAAACTGGCGCTGCGTGTTATTGACTCAAAATCTCACACACACACACACAACATACACACACACACACACACACACACACACACATATATATATACACAACTCCCCTGAGGTTGTGCCTAATATGTGTGCGCCTAATAAGCCGAATCATTCACTTTGGTTTGTTTGGCAAGGTTTCAGTTTGCCGAATGAAGTTTTTTTTTCCATAATCTGCGGAAATCATTCTGAGCGTAACGAAAAGAAATATGTATCATAGATTTAATGTAACATTTAATATATTTAAGTTAACCAATGATATATATAGCAGAATATATCTAAAAAAAAAAAAGATCTAGAGAAGTTTGGTGAGGTTTCTAAGTTAGTTCTGGTTCAAAAATAAAAATCATTATATCATTATTAATTTTAAAAAAATAACTATGTGAAAAAATGGAAGAGTTTAGTTTTGAAAGTTTTGGTTTAGTTGCTAACAATTCAGTTTACTAAACAACGGTAGTGGTAAGTCCTGAACAACGGTAGTGGTAAGTCCTGAACAACGGTAGTGTTAAGTCCTGAACAACGGTAGTGTTAAGTCCTGAACAACGGTAGTGTTAAGTCCTGAACAACGGTAGTGTTAAGTCCTGAACAACGGTAGTGTTAAGTCCTGAACAACGGTAGTGGTAAGTCCTGAACAACGGTAGTGTTAAGTCCTGAACAACGGTAGTGTTAAGTCCTGAACAACGGTAGTGTTAAGTCTTGGCATCTCTCAGAATACATCTAAAAAAAAGTATTTACTAAGGCACTTTCTTGACACTTTTTCTTTTCAGAAAGTTGACTGTTGATGTTGACGTCTGACTCACTCGTTGGAGAATCAACCGTTAGAATATCAAGAAGTTCCTTCAGTTCAGTGTAAGATTCGTTATCTATAACACAAACTTTACATTCGTAAAAATCATGACTTAGAGAATTTTCATCAAAGGAGTTTAAACGAAGCTTAACTTGTCTACGGTGGTGCAGCTTCAAAATATTGACATGATACATTCCTTACCCTTGACATCCAAGAGATAATCTACCTTATTACAGACCTTTACTGCTTTATAAGGTCAGCTCCAGGAAATTAACAATTTGTTGGATTTGTTTGGTAAAAGAACCAATATTAAATTTATACTCTGAGATCTTTTGGTCAAAGTAGGTCTTGTATGTTTCCATGGCGATATTGAGGTTCTTGACGACCATCTCAGCGGTTTCTTCTAACCTTTCTCTAAGATCTAAAAGAAAGTGATAATTCTTTGAACTTCAGGGTTAATATCTTTGGACCACAGTTCATTCAATATAAATAGAGGTCAACGAGCTTGCCTCCCATAGAGTAATTCAAAAGGGGAATATCCAAGGGATTTCACGCATGTCAAAGAGACACGACAGGTATCTATGCCAGTCAGTTGGTTTAAGAAAACATAGTTAATCTAATATTGACTTTAGGATGGCATGTTATCGTTCCATTCTTCCATTACAATTCTGATGGTAAGGTGTAGTGAAAAGAGGTTGAACATCCACAAGTTGATAAACTTGGTCTATTAGTTCAGAAGTAAATTGTGTTCCTTGATCCGACTTTCTCTGGATATACCTACCCGTAAAAAAATAGATAGTAATGCTTCTGCAACTTCCATTGAGGTAATGAAACTCGACGCCTAGTCAGTCATAGTCAAGATATATTTTTGAGTGATAGGACCAACTATATCCACTGCAATTCTAGCAAATGGGACTGAAAACACCAGCATTTTTACCATCGCAACTCTCTTAGTTCTCCCCTTTTGTGAGGTAAGTTGACATACCTGATAAGATCTACAATACTTATAGATGTCAGAAGACATCCCAGGCCAGAACTACAAGTCCTTGATCTTCTCAAAGGTCTTCCTATGTGAGAAATGGCCAGAGACTGGCAGGTCATGAGAAATCTTCAAAATGGTCTTACGGCAATTGCTAGGAATTACTAACACACTTCTACCCACGTCATTTGATTTTTCTGCTGACACTATATTCTTCAATTGCAGATTATCTTCTAATACAAATTTATAAGAAACTTTCTTTGGATCGCGTCGCCCGTTAAGGCTAACTTCCGTATTTCCTCTAAGGAAAGACAAGTCTTTTAAAGACCCCTCTAAATCTATTTGAGAAAGCTCATAGGCATTCCTTTGGGAAGAACCAACGGATGGAAAGGTTTCACCTTAGACTGCGCCCTAGTAAGGACGTTAACCGAGTCTTGTTGAGCAGATTCACTCACTCATGTTTCTTTGTGAGTTTCTGTGACATCCACTTTTGAGGAATTAATTGCGAAAGATTTTCCAGCGACTTCGTTACTATCAACACTCTTATTCAAGTTATCAGTCTGATTCACTTCTGGTACTGTAGTGGAAGCAACCTAAGTATTAGGAGGGTTAGATTCTAACCTTCTCTTAGAAGTTCTTGAAAATCCAATAGTCTCTTTCAGAAGGGAGAATAGCACGTTCCATGTCCCCCACCAAAGCAGAACATGAAGTTACTATGGCAACTACAACATCCACACAACCTGAGAAGCCATTTGCGCCTTACCAAACATCTGACAGAAAAGCATCACTTCTTAAGTAATCAATTAACTTACTAGTTTTAAACAGTGAAGGATCTAAATAAGGGATGCAGGAACATCCAGTATCTCTAAGAATTATTAAAACTTTCATTCAATTAACAGTAGCTTCACTAAAATGTGCACTAATTTTATACTTATTATTATACTTACGATCAGCTGAGTCTTCAGGAAGACGTTGAATCGAGAGTCGATATTCTGGCAAGGTCGCTATCGTTAGGAAACGCCTTCCGCCTGATCAGAAGTATGGAAAAAAATTAATAACTTCTAGGAAGAATAATAATGAAAAAAATAAAATAAAAATTACTTAACTAAATAACATAAAAAAACAAAGTTGGCTGCCGTTGGTTGCAGTGAGATCTTAAGGCAGGAGACTTTTCTAAGTCCAGTAGATCTTGGTAAGATGTACTGAAGATATGATGTTTGCTATCCTGAGTAGACGGTGGTATTAAGTACATGGTGAAGTTCCTGTCATTCCTGGTTCGCAGTATCTCACTCCAGATCGTAAAGAAGAGATAAGGGTCGCTATGCCCTACTATGTCCCGTCACCTTGGTTCTACCTTCCGTATATCCAGCGTCTACTGTGGATGACCACTCTAGCAGCACAGCTGGTAATGAAAAAAAAACTCTGGTTACAAGATGGTTATTAAGGATATATAACATTAAAGACAATGGGTGGTAATTTTGCTTCAGTGTCATTACTGGTAGTCAGGTTAAATACAAACATGAAACAATATTCCTGGAAGATCACCTCACCTGATCAGGAGAAGACTGGAGGTGACGTGATTTCCCAAACTCCAACCCACACGAGGTGAGGTTAATACTACCACGAGTTGAAACTAAAGAAACTCAGACACCAAGAAATCTGGGATTTTACAGCGGACCAGTAGATGGCACTGTAACAGTGCCAGTAGACGGCACTGTAACAGTTCCTCGGAGTCTGAACTACCATATGTCCAGTAGACGGCACTGTAACAGTTCCTCGGAGTCTGAACTACAATATGCCTAATTTACTGACTTTTTCCATTTCATGATCTGTGTTGTTTATATCAAGTTGAGTGTCACAAACACTGTTTTGATCACTCAGCACATAAACCATGATTTACCTTTGTAGGTAAATGGTTCAGAGAACCGTTAAGTTGATAGATTAGACACATGTGCAATATTTAGATAAATTAGACACATATGCAACACTTGGGTATCTTTATTGAGGAAACGTTTCGCCACACAGTGGCTTCATCAGTCCATTACAAAGTAGAAAGGTGTAAGGAGAGGAGAGGTTTGAGGTAATCAGTCCCTCGGCCTGGAGTCGATGCGTTCAGTCCATCAATCTTGTGAAAGTACCGGTACTTTATACAAGATTGATGGACTGAAACATCGACTCCAGGCCGAGGGACTGATTACCCAAACTTCTCCTCTCCTTACACCTTCTACTTTGTATTGATGATGAAGCCACTGTGTGGCGAACTTTCTCAATAAATATACCCAAGTGTTGCATATGTTCTAATTATAACTTGTCGTTCTCTGAACCATTCATCTACAATATTTGTATAACTTTATTGCGGAAACGTTTCTCCACACAATAAACGTTTCTCCACACAAAAACGTTTCGCCTCAGTAGAGACACCCAAGTGATAAACATGTGCCTAATTTATCATGCTTTACCAACACGTTTCTCACATAATGTAACTGTGAGCAACTTTCTGACTGGCTGGGATTTTTAATACCTGTGTGAATATTTAACAAATTATTATATTCTTAAGTATTCCATCAAATTTTATCTTATGATTAGGGAAAACTTGAAGAACTTTTTATAGCACACTAGAACATCTAGCAAACCATTCATTTTCTAGGAACAAACTGTATCTTACTCTTCAAACCAGTGAATAATTTAGGGAAATTCCTGCTCTTTCAAGTGATCTTACTTGCAGTGTCACGAGATTCAAATGAATGATTTAAGGCATCATTTACAGTGCCTATTCCTGCTGTGCCATTCTCCACCTGTGAAGGCACTTCCAGTTTGGATATAATAATTTCAAATAAAATGCAGATCACTTCACCTTAGCCTAAATGCATGTAGCTACACCGTTGATGCAAATTCAAACAGATTTGAAATTAATTAAATCCTTTACATTATTCCGTAATATGACTGTGGAACGGAATAAGTTACGTAGTAATTAAACATGATAACTTTTTTTGAATAACTTTTTTGTTAGACAATTAACCAATCGCAGTGTGTCTGAGATTGTTTCAGAATTATTCGTAATGGAATTCACAAGTTGTATATAACACACAGATAACAGGGACATAAGAGACTGAAACTCAGGACAACGTTTCGTACCTATTAGGACCAGTAACACAGCAGCGCGACTGTGTGGCTAGTTGATGATTCATGTCGGAAACATCGTTATTTGTTTATTATACACATTTGTGTATTATACACATTTGTGTATTGCTCCAGTAATAGTATTGTGCATTTTTTTTTTTCGTAATGAAATTAATTTTGCATAAATTTGTGTGGCAACTAACAACTGAATGGAATAAGTAACCCATATTATTTCCAGAACCTTTTTCTAAGAAGTATAGATTGTTTTCTTTGGGGAGTTTTTTTAATAAATTATATGTTCATTTTTTTTCCCGGGAAACGTTATGACTATTCGTGTACAAGTTAAACCAACTGCAAAGTGAACAAGATAAACCACGGAAAGGGTGGGGTTGAACCCATTGCGTGACCCACTTGCAATGGGTTCTAACCCCACCCTTTCCGTGGTTTGATTACAATAGTTTTATTCCGATTACGTGAGTCGTAAAGATGATGCATTTTGGTCGCTGGAAGAACCGAAATACATCCTAGTATTCCATAACACCAGTTCCTTGTTCTTAAATGTAGGCGACTGGAATAGTGCAGAGTGCGGCATCGCAACTCAAACATGCAGTTAAATATTTGCTTTGTGAATATGAAGGAAATTAGAAGAGGATTTAACAAATTATCATATGCAAATTAATATGCAAATTTCTTCTATTAAGATTGTTAATGAAGACATACAAAGACCAAGTCTAATTAAGATTGTTAATGAAGACATACAAAGATCAAGTCTAATTAAGGTTGTTAATGAAGACATACAAAGGCCAAGTCTAATTAAGATTGTTAATAAAGCCATACAAAGACCAAGTCTAATTAAGATTGTTAATGAAGACATACAAAGATCAAGTCTAATTAAGATTGTTAATGAAGACATACAAAGACCAAGTCTAATTAAGATTGTTAATGAAGACATACAAAGACCAAGTCTAATTAAGATTGTTAATGAAGACATACAAAGACCAAGTCTAATTAAGATTGTTAATGAAGACATACAAAGATCAAGTCTAATTAAGATTGTTAATGAAGACATACAAAGATTAAGTCTAATTAAGATTGTTAATGAAGACATACAAAGATTAAGTCTAATTAAGATTGTTAATGAAGACATACAAAGATCAAGTCTAATTAAGATTGTTAATGAAGATATACAAAGATCAAGTCTAATTAAGATTGTTAATGAAGACATACAAAGACCAAGTCTAATTAAGATTGTTAATGAAGATATACAAAGATCAAGTCTAATTCACATATTTCAGAGAGAACAATATCAAAAATTACACAAATACATGGAAGGTTTGAAACTAATCAGATGCGACACAGAAATGATCAAAAAATGTGTCATATCCCTTTGGGCCTTCCCACTTTGGGCCTTCCCACTTTGGGCCTTCCCACTTTTATTTGTTGCAAAGATGGAATTAGAAAATAAAAAACATTATGTTAGTATGAAATAAGGAAATTTATTACTCAAAGTACTAAACAAATAGAATATAAAATTTAACACTGATATTATTGATCTATTGCAAGTTCTAAAGTAAAAATATCTCATTAAATATAGATCATTACCTTACATAAGATAATGTAAGTCTCCTTATTGACAACCATCATCAAACTCCAGGAAATTAGGAGAAGTGCAAAGGTTTGCAAGAAGACTAGTCACGGAGCACAGGGGTATATCCTAGGAGGAGAATTTAAGGTAACTCAACCTGAAGACACTGGAGGACAGGAGGGTATATGATAACGATGTATAAAATACTGAGAGGCATTGACACGCTCGACAGGGCCAGAATAATTCAGAGATGAGACACAGAAACAAGGGTAAACATCGGAAAGTCATAGGGATGTTAGGAAGTATTTATTCAGCCTGAGAGTTGTCAGAAGTGGAACAATCTGAAGAGTGAAGTGGAAGCAGGATTCCTACATAGCTTTAAGAAGATGTACGATGAGGCTCTTGCAGCAGGAAAAATATGGTCCTAATAGAGGTCATCGAAGAGGCGGGGACAGGAGTTAAGAATCGAAACCTGCTATAACAGATAGGTGGGTACACACATACACTTGCCCAATATACATACATTCCTGTGTGTATTGCCTCAGTAAACTTACCAGCATAAACCAACACTGTGTATACAAACACCACACACACACACAACACACACACACAAACACACACACACACACACACATTCTTCATGTTTACATACAGTAGAATTTTATGAGGATAATGTTGGAGAACTTACACAATACTTGTATAATGTTCAAGATCAGACTACCAGTCAAACACTGGTAGTTTGTATTACTACCAGTCAAACACAGGTAGTTTGTATGACTACCAGTAAAACACAGGTAGCTTGTATGACTACTAGTCAAACACAGGTAGCTTGTATGACTACTAGTCAAACACAGGTAGTTTGTATGACTACCAGGCAAACACTGGTAGTTTGTATGACTACCAGTCAAACACAAGTAGTTTGTATGACTACCAGTCAAACACAGGTAGTTTGTATGACTTCCATTCAAACACAAGTAGTTTGTATGACTACCAGTCAAACACAGGTAGTTTGTATGACTACCAGTCAAACACAGGTAGTTTGTATGACTACCATTCAAACACAGGTAGTTTGTATGACTACCATTCAAACACAGGTAGTTTGTATGACTACAAATTAAACACAGGTAGTTTGTATGACTACCAGTCAAACACAGGTAGTTTGTATGACTACCAGTCAAACACAGGTAGTTTGTATGACTACCAGTCAAACACAGGTAGTTTGTATGACTACCAGTCAAACACAGGTAGTTTGTATGACTACCAGTCAAACACAGGTAGTTTGTATGACTACCAGTCAAACACAGGTAGTTTGTATGACTACCAGTCAAACACAGGTAGTTTGTATGACTACCAGTCAAACACAGGTAGTTTGTATGACTACCAGTCAAACACAGGTAGTTTGTATGACTACCAGTCAAACACAGGTAGTTTGTATGACTACCAGTCAAACACAGGTAGTTTGTATGACTACCAGTCAAACACAGGTAGTTTGTATGACTACCAGTCAAACACAGGTAGTTTGTATGACTACCAGTCAAACACAGGTAGTTTGTATGACTACCAGTCAAACACAGGTAGTTTGTATGACTACCAGTCAAACACAGGTAGTTTGTATGACTACCAGTCAAACACAGGTAGTTTGTATGACTACCAGTCAAACACAGGTAGTTTGTATGACTACCAGTCAAACACAGGTAGTTTGTATGTCGTTCACTAGAAGGACTCGCAAGGTGATGTCTACTTCACCGTGTACATACACTGAGAGAAACGTGCAGTGTATTTACACTGAGAGAAACGTGCAGTGTATTTACACTGAGAGAAACGTGCAGTGTATTTACACTGGGAGAAACGTGCAGTGTATTTACACTGAGAGAAACGTGCAGTGTATTTACACTGAGAGAAACGTGCAGTGTATTTACACAGAGAGAAAGGTGCAGTGTATTTACACTGAGAGAAACGTGCAGTGTATTTACACTGAGAGAAACGTGCAGTGTATTTACACTGAGAGAAACGTGCAGTGTATTTACACTGAGAGAAACGTGCAGTGTATTTACACTGAGAGAAACGTGCAGTGTATTTACACAGAGAGAAACGTGCAGTGTATTTACTTTGAGAGAAACGTGCAGTGTATTTACACAGAGAGAAACGTGCAGTGTATTTACACAGAGAGAAACGTGCAGTGTATTTACACTGAGAGAAACGTGCAGTGTATTTACACAGAGAGAAACGTGCAGTGTATTTACACAGAGAGAAACGTGCAGTGTATTTACACTGAGAGAAACGTGCAGTGTATTTACACTGAGAGAAACGTGCATTGTATTTACACTGAGAGAAACGTGCAGTGTATTTACACTGAGAGAAACGTGCAATGTATTTACACTGAGAGAAACGTGCAGTGTATTTACACTGAGAGAAACGTGCAGTGTATTTACACTGAGAGAAACGTGCAGTGTATTTACACTGAGAGAAACGTGCAGTGTATTTACACAGAGAGAAACGGGCAGTGTATTTACACAGAGAGAAACGTGCAGTGTATTTACACTGAGAGAAACGTGCAGTGTATTTACACAGAGAGAAACGTGCAGTGTATTTACACTGAGAGAAACGTGCAGTGTATTTACACTGAGAGTAACGTGCAGTGTATTTACACTGGGAGAAATATGTAGTGTATCTACACTGTGATATAAGATACTCAACAGGAGAAAGTGTAAGGTACACAAAAAAAGTGCAAGATTAATATTTCGTCAATGTTCACCAACATTGTTCACAAACATCATGATCACAAGCGTTATTGTTCACAAATATCATGTTCACAAGCGTCATTGTTCACAAGCGTCATTGTTCACAAGCGTTATTGTTCACAAGCATCATTGTTCACAAACATCATTGTTCTCAAGCATCACTGTTCACAAACATCATTGTTCACAAACATCATTGTTCATAAGCATCATTGTTCACAAGCATTGTTCAAAAACATCATTGTTGACAAGCATCATTGTTCACAAACATAATTGTTCACAAGCATCATTGTTCACAAACATCATTGTTCACAAGCATCATTGTTCACAAACATCATTGTTTACAAGCATCATTGTTCACAAGCATCATTGTTCACAAGCATCATTGTTCACAAGCATCATTGTTCACAAACATCATTGTTCACAAATATCATGTTCACAAGCGTCATTGTTCACAAGCGTCATTGTTCACAAGCGTTATTGTTCACAAGCATCATTGTTCACAAACATCATTGTTCACAAGCATCATTGTTCACAAACATTATTGTTCACAAACATCATTGGTCACAAGCATCATTGTTCACATTGTTCAAAAACATTATTGTTGACAAGCCTCATTGTTCACAAACATAATTGTTCACAAGCATCATTGTTCACAAACATCATTGTTCACAAGCATCATTGTTCACAAACATCATTGTTTACAAGCATCATTGTTCACAAACATCATTGTTCACAACCATCATTGTTCACAAGCATCATTGTTCACAAGCATCATTGTTAAACATCATTGTTCAACAGCCTTATTGTTCTCATCATCATTGTTCACAAACATCATTGTTCCCAAACATCATTGTTCACAAGCGTCATTGTTCACAAGCATCATTGTTCACAAGCGTCATTGTTCACAAGCATCATTGTTCAAGAGTATTATTGTTTACAAGCATCATTGTTCACAAGCATCAATGTTCAAAAACATCATTGTTCACAAAAATCATTGTTCACAAGCATCATTGTTCACAAGCATCATTGTCCACAAACATCATTGTTCACAAGCATCATTGTTCACAAACATCATTGTTCACAAACATTGTTCAAAAAACATCATTGTTCACAAGCATCATTGTTCACAAGCATTGTTCACAAACATCATTGTTCACAAGCATCATTGTTCACAAACATCATTGTTCACAAACATTGTTCAAAAACATCATTGTTCACAAGCATCATTGTTCACAAGCATTGTTCAAAAACATCATTATTGACAAGCATCATTGTTCACAAACATAATTGTTCACAAGCATCATTGCTCACAAACATCATTGTTCACAAGCATCATTGTTCACAAACATCATTGTTTACAAGCATCATTGTTCACAAGCATCATTGTTCACAAGCATCATTGTTCACAAACATCATTGTTCACAAACATCATGATCACAAGCGTCATTGTTCATAAATATCATGTTCACAAGCGTCATTATTCACAAGCGTCATTGTTCACAAGCGTTATTGTTCACAAGCATCATTGTTCACAAACATCAATGTTCACAAACATCATGATCACAAGCGTCATTGTTCACAAATATCATGTTCACAAGCGTCATTGTTCACAAGCGTCATTGTTCACAAGCGTCATTGTTCACAAGCGTTATTGTTCACAAGCATCATTGTTCACAAGCATCATTGTTCACAAGCATCATTGTTCACAAACATCATTGTTCACAAACATCATGATCACAAGCGTCATTGTTCACAAATATCATGTTCACAAGCGTCATTATTCACAAGCGTCATTGTTCACAAGCGTTATTGTTCACAAGCATCATTGTTCACAAACATCAATGTTCACAAACATCATGATCACAAGCGTCATTGTTCACAAATATCATGTTCACAAGCGTCATTGTTCACAAGCATCATTGTTCACAAACATCATTGTTCACAAGCATCATTGTTCACAACCATCATTGTTCACAAGCATCATTGTTCACAAACATCATTGTTCACAAGCATCATTGTTCACAAGCATCATTGTTCACAAGCATCATTGTCCACAAGCATCATTGTTCACAAACATCATTGTTCACAAGCATCATTGTTCACAACCATCATTGTTCACAAGCATCATTGTTCACACACATCATTGTTCACAAGCATCATTGTTCACAAGCATCATTGTTCACAAGCGTCATTGTTCACAATCGTCATTGTTCACAAGCATCATTGTTCACAAGCATCATTGTTCACAAACATCATTGTTGACAAACATCATTGTTGACAAACATCATTGTTCACAAGCATCATTGTTCACAAGCATCATTGTTCACAAGCATCATTGTTCACAAGCATCATTGTTCACAAGCGTCATTATGAGAAGTACTATGTTAGTGAGGTATGGTGACCAGGGATGATGATCGTCACAGTGTGAAAATAGTGACGCAGGAGGATGACTGTGACAGCTCTGTGATGGTGTCAACAACCTGAAGCAGATAACATCATTTTTGAGGTGTTCCCCCCCCTTTCTCAACGACCCATCCCCGCCCCCCCCCCCCATCTTTATTTGATGCACAGAAGAAATTGAAAAAAAAAATATATGCTTGAAACAATGATGGTCACTCATCAACAATATTTAATATGATAATTTATTTAATCATTACCATGGTAACAGCACAGGAAGACCCATGACTACACTGTGAGATTCACCGTCGTGGTGTTCACACTACTCTGTGAGATTCACCGTCGTGGTGTTCACACTACACTGTGAGATTCACCGTCGTGGTGTTCACACTACTCTGTGAGATTCACCGTCGTGGTGTTCACACTACTCTGTGAGATTCACCGTCGTGGTGTTCACACTACACTGTGAGATTCACCGTCGTGGTGTTCACACTACACTGTGAGATTCACCGTCGTGGTGTTCACACTACTCTGTGAGATTCACCGTCGTGGTGTTCACACTACACTGTGAGATTCACCGTCGTGGTGTTCACACTACACTGTGAGATTCACCGTCGTGGTGTTCACACTACACTGTGAGATTCACCGTCGTGGTGTTCACACTACACTGTGAGATTCACCGTCGTGGTGTTACACTACTCTGTGAGATTCACCGTCGTGGTGTTCACACTACACTGTGAGATTCACCGTCGTGGTGTTCACACTACACTGTGAGATTCACCGTCGTGGTGTTCACACTACACTGTGAGATTCACCGTCGTGGTGTTCACACTACACTGTGAGATTCACCGTCGTGGTGTTCACACTACACTGTGAGATTCACCGTCGTGGTGTTCACACTACACTGTGAGATTCACCGTCGTGGTGTTCACACTACACTGTGAGATTCACCGTCGTGGTGTTCACACTACACTGTGAGATTCACCGTCGTGGTGTTCACACTACACTGTGAGATTCACCGTCGTGGTGTTCACACTACACTGTGAGATTCACCGTCGTGGTGTTCACACTACACTGTGAGATTCACCGTCGTGGTGTTCACACTACACTGTGAGATTCACCGTCGTGGTGTTCACACTACACTGTGAGATTCACCGTCGTGGTGTTCACACTACACTGTGAGATTCACCGTCGTGGTGTTCACACTACACTGTGAGATTCACCGTCGTGGTGTTCACACTACACTGTGAGATTCACCGTCGTGGTGTTCACACTACACTGTGAGATTCACCGTCGTGGTGTTCACACTACACTGTGAGATTCACCGTCGTGGTGTTCACACTACACTGTGAGATTCACCGTCGTGGTGTTCACACTACCCGGATCAAATTCACTAGTCGAGGTTTCCTACTTTGTAATTTGTTTTAGTTTCCCTGGAATAAATATTTTTCGATTTTCCATGTAAATGTTTATTTTGGGAATACATATTTGTTATTTCAATAATAATATTATAATTATATTTATTTTGATATTATTTCAATAACTAATAATATTATTATTTTGTTTAATTACTAGTATAGCTACTAATACTAGTAGTAGTACTAATACTAGTAGTAGTACTAATACTAGTAGTAGTACTAATACTAGTAGTAGTACTAATACTAGTAGTAGTACTAATACTAGTAGTAGTACTAATTCTTGTATTAGTACTAATACTAGTAGTAGTACTAATCTAGTAGTAGTACTAATACTAGTAGTAGTACTAATACTAGTAGTGGACTAATACTAGTAGTAGTACTAATACTAGTAGTAGTACTAATACTAGTAGTAGTACTAATACTAGTAGTAGTACTAATACTAGTAGTAGTACTAATACTAGTAGTAGTACTAATACTAGTAGTAGTACTAATACTAGTAGTAGTACTAATACTAGTAGAGTAGTACTAATTCTGTATTGTAGTAGCTAATCTGAGTATGAACTAATCTATGGTAGTGTGACTAATGCTAGTAGTAGTACTAATACTAGTAGTAGTACTATTCTAGTAGTATACTATTGCTAATTCTTGTAGTAGTCTAATACTGTAGTAGCTACTAATACTAGTAGTAGTACTAATACTAGTAGTAGTACTAATACTAGTAGTAGTACTAATACTAGTAGTAGTACTAATACTAGTAGTAGTACTAATACTAGTAGTAGTACTAATACTAGTAGTAGTACTAATACTAGTAGTAGTACTAATACTAGTAGTAGTACTAATACTAGTATTAGTACTAATACTAGTAGTAGTACTAATACTAGTAGTAGTACTAATACTAGTAGTAGTACTAAAACTAGTAGTAGTACTAATACTAGTAGTAGTACTAATACTAGTAGTAGAACTAATACTAGTAGTAGTACTAATACTAGTAGTAGTACTAATACTATTACTAGTAATACTTGTACTACTCCCTCACTAAGGGTAAGGGAGATGAGGGCAAGGTGAGGGACAAGACAGCAAGGATATGAGAGATGGGTGGAGATGACAGCATATCTGGGATATAAGATGATTAAGGTGTTAGGTGAATTACAGGTGAAGATGTAATCTGAAACTGTGTACCACTACTGCAAGAGAAGTATTAAGAGGATGCAGCAACCTTCTGTCATTTACGCCATTCTGCCGTTATTTACGCAATTCTGCTGTGATTTACGCCACTTTGCTGTCATCTATGCCACCCTGCTGTCATTTACCACCACTCTCTAACACTGCTGTCAACCATCATCTATCTTTACTGTCAGCCATCATCTATCTTTACTGTCAACCATCATCTATCTTTACTGTCAACCATCATCTATCTTTACTGCCAACCATCATCTATCTTTACTGTCAACCATCATCAATCTTTACTGTCAACCATCACCTATCTTTACTGTCAACCACCACCTATCTTTACTGTCAACCATCATCTATCTTTACTGTCAACCATCACTTTCCTTGCTGTCAAGCATAATCAATCCCTTTGCTCTCATCCCATATCAATCTCCTTACTCTTAATCACCGTCAATTTCCTTACTGTCAAGCACCATCAGTCTTCTTACTGTCAATTACCGTCTATCTACTTTCAGTCACCATCAGTCTTCTTACTGTCAAGCACCGTCAATCTGCTTACTGTCAAGCACCGTCAATCTGCTTACTGTCAAGCACCGTCAATCTGCTTACTGTCAAGCACCGTCAATCTGCTTACTGTCAAGCACCGTCTATCTACTTACTGTCAACCTCTATCGATTATCTTACAATCAGCATCATCAATATTTCAACTGTCAACCACTATCAATCTTTTTACTGTCAGCTACAATCTCCATGCCGTCAACCACTGTCGATCTCATTACTGTCAACCACTGTCAATCTCATTACTGTCAACCACTGTCAATCTCCTTACTGTACACCAACATCAATCACCTTATTGATAACCACCATCAATCACATTAGTGTCAAGCAACGTCAATCACCTTAGTGTAAACCACAGTATATTTTCTCACTATCAACCACCGACAATTTTCTCACTGTCAATCTCCATCAAACACCTCACTGTCAATCATTCTTTTCACTGTCGTTACATGATGAATTACACTGTAACTATCAACTATCACGATTATGAATTACACTGTAACTATCAACTATCACAATGATGAATTACACTGTAACTATCAACTATCACGATTATGAATTACACTGTAACTATCAACTATCACAATGATGAATTACACTGTAAATATCAACTATCACGATTATGAATTACACTGAACTATCAACTATCACAATTATGAATTACACTGTAACTATCAACTGTTACAATAATGAATTACACTGTAACTATCAACTGTCACAATGATAAATTACACTGTAACTATCAACTGTCACAATGATAAATTACACTGTAACTATCAACTGTCACAATGATGAATTACACTGTAACTATCAACTGTCACAATGGTGAATTACACTGTAACTATAAACTATCACAATGATGAATTACACTGTAACTATCAATTATCACAATGATGGTCACTCATCAACAATATTTAATATGATGATTTATTTAATCATTAACATGGTAACATCACAGGAAGACCCATGACTACACTGTGAGATTCACCGTCGTGGTGTTCACACTACCCGGATCAAACTCATGTGTATTTGTGTTCTTCATTTTGAAATGTTTCCCATTATTAATTATTTAATATTTTTCCAAATATTCTTCCTTGAAGCCTTTTTATCCACTTCTCCGAGGCTATGGGTCCCACAATTTACATCAGAGGTGGACCCCATCATTATATATATATATATATATATATATATATATATATATATATATATATATATATATATATATATATATATATATATATCATTTTTTCTTCTTTCAACACGTCGGCCGTTTCCCACCGAGGCAGGGTGGCCCAAAAGGAAAAACGAAAGTTTCTCCTTTTACATTTAGTAATATATACAGGAGAAGGGGTTACTAGCCCCTTGCTCCCAGCATTTTAGTCGCCTCTTACGACACGCATGGCTTACGGAGGAAGAATTCTATTCCACTTCCCCATATATATATATATATATATATATATATATATATATATATATATATATCTGTGTGTGTGTACATATCTAATGTATATATATCAGTGCCTTCACGGAAACAAGTGGTTTAAAACAAAGAACATTCAGCGACTGGCTGAGATTTGAACCCTAGTTACCTATACAGCTTCCTGGGTGGAACTGGTAGAACTGTGTTGGTTGTAATACAATGCTTACTGTTACGGTGGTTGTGGAGGCATGAGGCCTCACCCACTTGCTGATGA